>CM077033.1:76973383-77260934 GCA_039090855.1 Macrothele yani | reverse complement strand
GTCGTGACGGAATCAAATGTTTTATGTTTCAATAACTCCTATTTTAAAATCAATCAAAAGGGATTGCTTTGGACTCACCACTATCTGCTGCTTCTAGGCTGGGGCCATTATCAGACCGCTGGAAACAAAAAATTTTTAATGGAGCTAAGCTTGCTCCCTCTTATATGGCTCAGATACGCCGACGATGTACATATTATCTGGCAGCATGGAGTTGATGAACTGAACGCTTTTTTCGCTTTCATTAAATCCATGCACCGGAACTATATGTTTCACCATGGAGTGTGAGTGACAGCGGCAGTCTCCCGTTGTTGGACGTCCTAGGGCTGCAAAGAAATCTCGTTCTGGATCCCTCCAAACCAAGGTTTTTTATTACAAGCCAACTATATTTCTCGAATGTAATACTACCCACCTCTATGGGACCAGTTACACACAAATTAGCCATTTTCAGTAACATAGGGCTAAACGTGCCTTTATTCTCTTCTCGGACACTGCATCCAGACTTGAAGAAGTCGGCAACCTAAGAGATCTGGCTTCTTCCTCCGGCTACAGTGTGTAAGTGATCGGGGAACATTATCAAGAACGCCGACGCTGTTTTTCTCCAACCCAGGTAGCCACCATACTTAAGCCTTCGCTGCAATACACTGGGGCTTGTCCTTATGCTACCCGGCCTGACCTACTTCTTGCAGAACACCTTAAAGAAACTCGGGCTTAGCTGCTTTGGTATACGCTCAACGAGATCGATATCACGCCACCTTCAATCATCCCGGAACACCCATGCCTCTCATGACTTATGCGGGAGTGTACTCCGTATAACCACTGGAGAATACATGGATGGTACCACCAAGCATTACATCAGATGACAAAACGCTCTTTCCCTCTTTTGACTAATCGAAAAACAAGCGAGGACGTCTCGCACGGAAGATTGACAACCGCAATATCTAGGGAAGTGTTAACCCATTCCGCCATCCCGAAATAGGACCAGATAAAGCGATTTGCTCCTTATACTACCGCCAGGGCACTGCCGTAAGGGAAAACATGGAGATTTTTGAGTAACCCTGTGTTTTTCAACGATGACGTCTCACTTGAGCTTCCCCTAATATGGCGCATATTTCTTCACGCTTAGCACGCTTCTGTTGACATCTGTCGTTATCGCATGCTCCCCGACGCAACATATCACGTTCTCTAATTCTGTTCATGTTTATTTTTAAAAATTTGCTATTCTTTATTAGTTTTGTCTTGCCTAACCACGAACAAGTCTGAAGAAGGCACCCGTTTGTGTTGAAAGCTTATGCTTTGATTTATAGTAGGCTTATACGTCCAATAAACGGATATTTTATTGGCTTATACATACTGATAGAATATTTTATTTTTATTCTGTGCTAAGAAGTTCTGATTACCAATTTAGTTATACTCTTTTATAAGTTCCACTGTGCTTTTACTTAGACCTTTGACAAATTTATTTAATGTTGATTATTATATTAGTATCGCAGAAAATATTCATGTAGCAACTGGTAGATATATTTCAGCTTATGATGCGTTCATCTGTTGCGTAGTTAATGCACAATAACCAAATTACCTATTTCCAAGCAATTTGTTTGAAAAATAAAAATGCAAACAATAATTTCCTAATGACAAACTTTCTAACAGTAGGAAAAACGCTTTCTAAATTGTATAGGGTGTGGAAAATGCAACGAAGTTTGGAGAAACAAACCATGATTTGTGCGTGTTGCATCAATTGACAGGAAATCTTCCCTTTCAGGTTAGATTTGAACAATTGATATGCCATCTGGATTGAAGAATTTGGATCACAAAAACAGTAGTGTCCCTAAAAAATTTCATTAACTATCTCATGATATAGAAACTAAAAATTCAGAAGATTCCGTAAAAAGACTGCATGTTGTTTTATAAAAAACACATCAGCATTTTTTTTCCATTTTCACGTCAAAATATCTCAGATCATTACTGACTTACTTTTGTAAAACGTAATATTAACATGAACATTTCGACAGTAGATTTTGCCGTTAAGCACAGACTTTTTGGAAAAGATTTCAAGTGTTCTGTAAAAGTTGCTAAGAGTATCTTCCTGTTCCATTCAGTTGCTAAGGCATCTTCTCAGGGCCTTTTCGATTGTAATGTTACCGATGCGTATTCAACTCTAGGAAAGTAACTCATGCTATTCGCATTTATAATTTTCTGTCAGCTTAGTTAGGAAAAAATTTGGGGCCTTAACTTTCAAAATCATTTCTGTGAATACTTTTTAATTCTAAAATGCGTAACTCTGTTTTGTTTCAGTGTGTCTTTAAACTTGTTTCAAAATTTAAACTCCACAGAGTAGTAATTTTAAAAAGCCGCTTTGGTGACATAAAGATCCTACTCTCTTGGCTCCTGAACATTCGGCATGGAATGTGGCCAAAGTTTGAGTCTAGGATGACGGAATATTTTTCGATTTCCATTGAACACTGCCATCAATTTTGTGAAAGGGAGGATCTTTAACGTCCTACGGGTTACTGAGTGGGAACTGATAAACTTCAGAACAAAAAAGTTCTCTTCTTATAAGTAAATCTCGTTTAGTATACATCTTCGAAAAAGCAAAATATTAACACTAGTTCGTTCTTACGCAAAATTCGGATAACTACGGGCAGACGACCGCGTGTAGAAAAGGTCATGAAATTATACCTATATAATAGGTTACGCCCGTCCCTTAACGCTCTGCAGCGTCATTCAGTATGTTGCAGCTAAATCTCCTTTATCTGGTTGCCGAAATCTGAACTAAGCTAACCGGCTATCCCACGATACATGTAAAAATCAAAGAAGTACTGTAAAATAAAACAAAGTTAGTAAGACAAACAACCTGAACTGTGGGAACACGCTCGTGCTCGGACAATTGTCTGCGACGTTTCTGCTCTGTTGCGTAGGTTTTTATTTGTGGCTTTATTTCATATTATTCGCATTGGCAGAGTAATTCCTATAAAAATAAATAAAATTGCACAGTAATTTGATAAAGAAATAAATTTAGCGTTACTCTATTTCAAAAAGGAATTGCAAAAAAGGAATTCATAAAATTCATAAAAGGGAATCAAGGCGTTTATTTTATTTTACATTTAGCGAAGGACCAAGTAAATTGTAAGAAATTCTACTGGCAGGCGTACTTTTATTCACCATGATGAAAATGTAAGTGGTAATATATATCGTGGTTCCGCGCAGGTGTTTCTTTGTAGTACAAAATCGAAGAAGATAAAGTTGAAGAGAAAACTTCGCTTAAGTAGAGAACGACAACGGCTTGATCGCGGGCTAACCATTCTTCTAATTCTTTTCATAACTTGAACGAAGGTCGAACTAATCGAGACCAAATGAAACTTTTAGAAGAAACACAAGCCAGGGCATGTTACTGATGCTGTTGCAGATGCTAAACGCCGATGCAGCAAGAAGCTCTTGAAACAACTACAAAGCTCAACATAATGCAGCTGCTCCCTCAGATGTACGTATTTTACGATTCGTTTTATACAAATTTCAGTCACAGCATTTTTCTCCCGTGCATGGCATACATGCTATGTTACTGATGCTGTTGCGGATGCTAAATGCGCCGAGCTAGCAAGAAGCTCTTGAACAAATACAATCTCAACGTAATGCAGCTGCTCCTCAGATGTCTACGCTTATTTTACGGTTCGTGGTTTAAATATTTCCCGTCACAGCTTTTTCTCTTGTGCATGCCACGTGCTATGAGCTGGTTTTATAAATAACACCTGACACTGAACTGTTAATAAACCTTTTCCCTGTTTTTTCAGACAGGAAAAGCAGCAGACTTACGCCAGTTTTAAACAGTCCATATTGCAATACATAGACCTCTGTACATCTTTGTAAAAAAGTATAATGATAATCGACATATTATGGCATAATTCGCCACGCTACTAGACAATGTGAAATGATCCATAGTTTCCAAAGTCAATGAGCCTGTTTTATTGGCTGTAGGTCTGAAATTAAGAATTTTAAAAAGAAAACAGCGAAACAGGTTTCTAAATTTTTTTACGGAATGGTGTTGTACACTAATATGTTTTGGAAATGTCGAGCCTTTTGGTCATGTCCCCACAAAACTGGTTGTTTTTCTTGGGCATCTAAGGACTATGGAATCGTCATTAGGCAGGCTTCCTCATGGACATAACGATTTGTCCGTCGGGATTTAGAGGCCACTCTACCGGTCCTCCTGAGGAAACGGAAATAATATTCCCATTTGCATGACAAACCATGGCCTCAACCCATGATTGAGGCTCGACGCATTTCGAAAAAAAAGTGATCATACACTCTTGCCTTTGGCCAATGAGACGACGCGGTTGGCATTCATGCTATTTGACGATATTTTTTAAAGTGGTCGTCAATTAAAAAGTGGTCAATTTTTTTATTGCTTATAAAAACTAATCCCCAAAAAATTGAATCTGAATATCCATTTTGTCGAAGTTGAAATATTTAGAAGTATCTGATATTAGATAATGAAAAGATGAGTAAAGTATAGCTCCCATGCTGCAAGCACCACCGTCCTGCTCAGTAGCAAACACAAAGAGATAGCCAGAATCCTACGCTCTCTGACCACCCTAGCTCAGGGATGGTGAGATAAGGATCACTAATATGAATTGGAAAAATTCCTCTGAGTATACTGATATTTTCATTGTAAGTTTTGGTGTATTTTTAATAGAAATTGGTGTGCAAAAATTAAAGACGGAAGAGGAGGAAATTATATAACAGCAGAACGAGAGCAGGCAGAACGGACCGAAAGACCACTCAGAAAAATAGAACAGTGTCCGGTACAGTAGGGTATGCGCTTATAGGCAGCATGACGTAGGGGAAGGGTATTAATCACACGGGCGGTGGACGCTCAGCAATTCGGTGAAAGCTATTGCACGGTGTACAGCTATGGTTTCAACGACATCGTTAGATGACATCTGAATGACGTTACCCTAGGTCGTGTCATTGGGAAGTTGGAAGAAGGTCGAAGTTTGATCTAGTGTGGCCGAGGAGTTCGGGATCGCCCACAGCATCGTTTCACGAGCTTTGGAGAGCATTTCAAACGACAGGAACGGCTGTCCGAGAGTTTAGCAGTGATAGTCCACGGGCAATTACGGCGACGGACGACCGGTATATTGTCCTACAGGCGAGAAGAGACAAACGACAGACGGCGAGGGTAGAAATCGCAAGGCACATGCAACAGAAGACTGGACGTCTGTTACTCACGTTTTACCGTAGGCCAGGGGCTGCACAAAGGTGAGTCTATTTGCACACGACGACCAGTACGGTTTGTTCCATTAACTTTGCCTGCTCATCGGAGCAACGGCGGTTTCTGTGGTGCCAGGAACACAAGAACTGAACACATCAGCCATGGGGTCGAGTTCTCTTTACGGATGACAGCCGATTTATTCTGACGAGCGATTCTAGACGTATACACATCTGGAGAGCAGGAAACACGCAATCATACCTTCAACATCGTCGAAAAGGACCATTTTAGAGGTGGCGGAGTTTTCGTTTGGGGCGGTATCATGTCTTTGTAAGCCGTAATGACCACCACATCTTCCAAGGAGGTTCAATCACAGGTGTCCGCTATTGTACCGAAGTTCTCCTGCATCACGTGCGTCTGTTTAGAGGTGATGTGAGTCTTATGTGTTCCTCTTCACGGACGGCACAGAGCTACACCTCATCGTACAGTGGATGTCGCAGTGCAGTTGGTTAGTGAAGATATTCAACACCTGAATAATGGCCCGCAAGGTCCACGGACCTAAATCCAATGGAACACGTGTGGGACCTTCTCCGGAGACGCTTGGCAGCACGTCAGCAGCCGCCAGCAACGTTTCCGCAAGCTGCCTTTGGCGGGTACATGAGAAAATGGACCGCGATACCATAACATCCTCTTTGACAACCTGTCCTCAGGATGGACAGACGTTGGTAAATCCTGCAACGCAGTCATGGGGGATCATATCTCCCTACTATAGGCTGGGTTTTTCATTGCAGCCGTGCATGTCAGCATGAAAGTTTCTGTCTCTTCTGCCCATTTGTGCTCGAAGCTACCTTTTCAATAAAAAGTGCATTTGTATCCTTTTGGATTCCTTGTTTGGACGGTTTTTTGCACACTCGTCCCATATTCCTTCACATCTTGTTGATCTTGTAAATGGTGTGATTTTTTAGTGGATGTGGAGCACTTTTGCATGACGTTACATTTTGAAAAACCGTCTCTGTCCTTAATTTTTTTACACGCCAGTGTATGTAGTAAATCTGCACATTTCATTAGGTCACCCCAATATGTTTTGATGACTGGAGCTTAATTTAGCTCTATCTCAGAAAAATAACTTCAGTAGAATGTTATCCTTCCTTTTTCATTACAAAACAAATACATTTTAAGTAATATATGCTAGTTAATAATATTACAGTTAAGTGTTAAGTAATACAGTTAAGAATGTTTGCAGTTAAGTAAATACAGTTAAGAATGTTTGCAGTTAAGTAAGCATACAGTTAAGAATTTTATGCAGTTAAGTAAATACAGTTAAGAATATTTATCAGCAAATATGCAAATCTGTGAACGATGGTCAAGTCACGTCAGCCCTGACCATAATTCAGAACTAAGAAACGTAATTTAAAACTCATAATTTTTAAAATATGTATCATTTACCATAATTAAGAAATTGCAAGACATTTCTTACTTCCCGCCAAATCTGATTCTACTCTCTACTTGTAAATTTAAGAAACGCAAATTATGCTTTACTGAAGAACGACTCTGCATGTCGCTTAGTTTTACGATAGTTTCGCTTTCACTTTTGGAGTCATATAAAATCCAAATTGGCGAAAATAAATGTGTGGTGGAAATGCGCCGTATGCATATCACGGGGTTGATGTCACTACTGATGTAGAGGTATGTAAAGGAGTGCAGAGTGCTGACAGCTTAATACATGCGTTTTCGTGCCTCAGTAGCAGGGTGAAAAGAGATGTTTTGGAAAAATTCCCATCAATATCCGATACCTGTCACTTCATGAAATGTATGCACTATTTGTGGGAAATTCGAGGATCTTCAGTAAAATAGAACGAGAGAAATGGTATAAGATGAATAAGTATATCAGAAGCTTATCATTACTTATTAAATAAGGCACGGCGTTACATCCAAACTTTTAGGCAAATTGTGAACCCTGTACCAAGATATCAGATAAGGATAAGCAACATATTGATGAGGATTGTACAAACGAGAGCCCGAGGCCTCGACAACGTAAAAAAAGCATCAAAGTTGAATAAGAGTCGGAATGATCCCATTTCCGTCTTAACAGTTCGTCAGGATCCCTGCCGTTCCGGTATTTATGGGCGTGCTGCAATCGACAAATATCTGATTACCATTATCAATATAACAAAACGTTTAATGGGGTTCAAAGCAGATGGAAATGTAATGCTTAATATTGCCAACGCTTCATCTGGTCGTATTAGTCGCGCTTCGCACTTTTTCCTCATAAATGGAAGAGTATGCATCTTGGTAAATAACCAAACTACTCCGTCTGTTTGGTTCCCACTCTGATACATGAAGCATAACTTGATTCTGTGGGGTGTCATGCATCCCTTACGGTCAATGGCTATTCTGAAAATTCGTGTGACATCTGCATATTATAAATTTCTTTTTGAAAAACACCTGCAATCAATCAGTGTTGCACGCGTCGTCTCCTATTGATCGTCCATGGATTTAAATATCAATAATTCACTCGTATACTGTGAGAAACCTATCAAGTACTGGTTGCCAGCGCAAGAGGAAGGGATCTAGCAGCTACCTTAACCTTAACCACCGTACCTCAATATTATTGAACACAGTATTTTTACGGGAAAATGGTACTAAATTCTATTATCGTATGTGCAGGACACCTGTAAATCTATTACACTTTTAAATACTTCTGTTCTGATAGCTCGATAAGAGCCTACAGCTTATTAATAAAACGTTCCCCACTAAGAATGTGTTTCCATTTTTTTTAAACTACCCGTTATTAAGAATTTCAATTTAACAAAGGAATCTTTCCCAAAGTTATTAGATATTTCACCATATCATGAGATATTTCTTAAACAAAACATCAGTACTATAAAAAAATTTATAATTCGAAACACAACTACTTTCTGGAAATATTCTATTCTCAGTTTAGTGTCCGAAACCAAGTAGACTTTAAAAGTAGCAGCCATCCGAAACAGGTTTCCGGTTTCGTTCAAATCTTTCAGGCAAGCGAGTAAAATCACTATGTTTCGGCAACAATTCAGATCTGCATTCCGTATCAAATGGTCTCAATTTGGTGTATACGTTTCCATATTGGTTGGTAAAGTTTGTACACAACCACCAATGCTATAGAAAGCAGAGGAAATTTAAAACGTGAATATGCATGGTAATTATCTAACAGCATTGTATCATTAACTTCAACGTCTTTAGGCCCTAAATTCTCTTTCTCTAGTAGTACAGTAGTTCACTTCTGAAGTATATGATCCAGTAGGTTGCAAACGGTTTATTCGTTTCGTAGGTACTTTGCGAAAATTGTTTGCAGCACCATTGCTTGGTAGAAAGAAGACTATTAACCATAGAGAGGAAATCGTTAATTACGTAAAGGTATGATAGGCAGAGGAAAGTAATATTATATAAAATAACCATATGAAAAGAAACTACGGTTTTAACTTTCAACAGTCACGGCATACTTTGTTCCTTTTAGTTTGAATTGGTTAATTCTATTAAGATGGTGGCTGTAACGAGTAGATTCGTTGATTTGACCTTTTGTAATGGACTAAGTTGTCTACAGAATCAAATGCACGAATTGATTTTTTATTTCGGATTATATGCCTTATTTCAGGTTATGTGGCCACTATAAATCATTGTCCCGTGACTCGATCACTGTGCATATCCGATATCAGATAAGAGGAGATTCAGTCTGAATGGGGCTTTTTTAACAACAACCGTCCTTGAACTCATTCGATAATTAGTGATTTAGCAAGATCTAAACCGCCATTTAAAGAATACACGACCTCTATTTATTAGTTAATTTCTCAATGTTTTTCAGCATGTTTTTTCTCCTTCAAAAGACGCTAGTTTTTTTATTATGTTCTTCATTGATTTCACTTTTTTATTCTGAATCAGCAGTCACTTTTTTTCGTAAGGCTTCCAATTTGTTTCCTTTTCCTTCTAAAGTACGTACATATCATTATGTCATGTGTGAGATCTGTTAATTTTTTAGTATGTTGCTAATTATTGCTCCTTATGTGTCCACACTACATAGAGTACATCATTTACAAGTGACTGAATATTATCTGACTGCATTGTCAAAATAAGATCGTTGTCGTTCTGCCTTGTGAATTCGTTACGTAGATACAATATATCAATATTGAATACAGTACGGTGTACAATGACGAAGACTGTATTTGTATTTCAGGATGGAATTCCATCCGTGCCGAAAGTTTCTTCAAAAATAAGTTTTAATTATGCGGTTCATTGTCTTTTGCTCAGTAACAACGGAGTCCAACGTGGAACACGGATCGTTGAAGCCTAGAAGGGTAGAGAAATTTCTTTACGTCAATACCCATATTTTCAGTAAACAAATGACCACACATTTTACACAAATTTTTTTTTCATATTATGTAATATACAATCCGCGTGATGCTTATAACATATCATTATCTAAGTTTCAGCTCAAGATCGAGCATTTTATTTGTATTATTATAAAATGTATTTTTGACTGCATTTCATCAATTTTATTGTAATTCATTCAAATATATTAAAGCCTGAAATATTGTTCTGTGAATCTACCGCAGGTTCTTAAACCTCCAAGTGGCAGGAGCTTTGGAAGTGACAATGCGAAATTTTTCCCATGTGTAACAGAAGACTCACTTTTCTGCAGTATTATTCGTCCTTAAGATGCACAAATATGTGTTCTCGCCCCTACTAGTGTAATCAAAAATGTGGACGCAATATAAAGTTCCTGCGGAATTTGAATAAGTTTCCGGTGAACGTGTTACAGTGTCGTCGCTGTTTTGCGCACAGAAACCTACGAACGTACTTGCCACCTGCAGGGTTATTAAAGATAAAAGTCTATGAGGGATCCAAATGATGAATTCAATCATTCGTATTAAGTAATACTTTAAAATATATAATCTTTTTGTCGATTGGAAGTTTAAAGATTACCGTGAGTAACTCAGTGGCATAAAAGTAGACTATCATAACTGATGTAAGGCCACTGGCTCCAGGAAGGAGAGAGCCAGGCCTGTAGGAAAATACTTCATGCATACATTGATGGGGTTTGAACCTGGAACCATGCAAAGTCGAATAATCGGAAGCAAATACTCCTGAAGACTAAATTTCTATTTTGGGAACAATTAGTTGAAAGAGTACTTTTTCTTTTTTGCGGGGATATCTAATAAACAGGCATTTTTCAGAATCGAATCGAAATCATTTTTTTACAATCATTCTAAAACTATGAAATGAAACGTTATAATTATTTATATATCATAGACGCGTATTTAAAACCATGATATAAAATTTTTTATGTGTACTAGCTCAACACAAATTTCAAAACTATAATTGGGGCCACGTAAAATTTTATTCTAAAAATATCTTTTCCATATATACAAGTTAACAACCACACATAGCCGCATCTTTTACATAACATCAGAATATTCTTCCCTGAAAAAATTGCATAAATACTCTCCATTCACAACGTTTAAAAGGAAGAAATTCAATTCCTTAGGATGTATAAGAGATGCCAATCTTTTTGTAGCATTTACTTAAAAATGATATGCAGTAATACATTCGAATTTTTTATTAAAATATAAAATTAAAATGTGATGTTTGCTGGAAAGGTACTTAAAGCCTATGTACTTTTCGGGTGTGTTCACCCTGTTTCAAAAATGCAAACCATTTGCAATGGCTGTTACAATCTGCTGTTACATGTAGCACATGGTTGTCGCAAATGTAGGAGATAATTATGATTGGTAATTTAGGAGTTCTTTCGATGAGCTGCATCTGCAGATGGAAATTAGAAACACATTCAACATATGAAATTCAAATATTTTTGAAAGATTCTATATAGACATAAAATTGCGTGAAACATTTTTTAGACAAGGAGACAGAGGTGATTTCCTAATTTTTTAAACTTAAAGTTTAATATTGAAACAGTACTAGTTGAAACCTTTCTTCATCTCTCAGTTGAGTTTGCTTTGTCCATCAATAAACACTAAAGCAAAGTTATAACACTGGTTTTTGTACATTTAAAATATACCAAGTGATCACTCAATTTATGATCACCTACCTAATACTTCATAAGTCCTTCTTTCATGTTGAGTACAGCAGCAATCGGACGTGGAATCGATTAAAAAATCTGGAAGCAGCTCGTAGTTATGGCCAATCAAATTTTGTGTAATACGACCTTCAGTGGAGGTGCGGAGGTGATTGTTGTGTCCAGACGCCTCATATGCCGTTGCATAGTGTCCAACAAGTGCTTTATGAGAGTAATACTGGGGGACTTTGAAGGCCAGTTTGTATGCTGGAAGCCTGAAATGTGTTCTTCAAATTATTTTTTCACAACTTTGAATCTACGACTGGGCACATTTTAATATCGGAAAATATCATCGTGTTTCTAAAAAAAGTGCCGCATTTTTTCGGTGCACAGAGTCAGCAAGCTATTCTCGATAGTGGACACTAGTCAAACGTTGCTGGACATGTGCTACGGGTAATCGTTCTTGCCACGTAAACATGTCCCTAATCATACAGCCACGTCCGATGGCTTGCCCTGTGAAGTCCATACAGGATAGATCAAGTGTCAGTTTTTGTTCGCAACAAATACTTACACGACTATCCGCAGAGTGGTGTGAAAAACGCGACTCGTATGACCAGTATATTTTATTCGTCACCTGAAGTTCGACTTGCATGATATTTGCACTAGTTGAGTCTTTTTTGCCGAATAATCTTTAGTTCCTAGAAAACATTTCATCGTACGAAACAAATCATTTTATTTCATTATTTCAATTTTTTTTTATTTTGAAACAACTGTTGAGGCATTTTTAGGGCGAAAGGATTTATGTTTATTTCGTGGACCCGTTTTCACAAAGGCGGGGATTATTAGACACACATAAACTCCCACACAGGGTGAAATACAACAAAGAAAATGATATAATGGCGATATTATTGCAGCCATTTTCATATTTAAGGGTACGCCCAACGGCAAATAGGTATCCGACTTACTTATACTGAACGGGAGGAAGTAGATTTGTATTTCCGCATTGTTGAATGTAACATCAGCAATAACATCAGCGATAACATCAGCGATTGCGCTCCATAGTGCGTTACATGCACACGACAGGCGGTATGATATTTTTTTCCAGACAGGTGGTATTATATTTGTACCAAACAAGCGGATTTGGCTTACTTCCATACTGTGGCGTGGTACCTTACCACTTCGTTTGGATTAAGTATGTATAAGAAATTGCTCTTTCAGTGCATTTATCCTGTAAGTAAAGTGCAACTGCGAAAGATCATTTCACAAATAAATATTCTGTAAATATAAATTGTTCGAAATTTTAAAGATGTTTACTATTTTTTTGTACTGTATATACATAAAACTCTAGTGCCAGGGTGTTCGAATATGGATTTTCTTTCATCACGTATCACTGATGAACAGCTCTCGTTGGCAATTCATTTTAACATTAGATCGTGAAGTTTAGAACAATGTACGTAAATACAATCGAAATTTGATGCACTACCCACTTTGCCCCCTTTGAACGACCAACCCTGCCTCCCGCTCAATGTTCATGAGTTACAAATATCATTATATTACACAAAATACATATTTTCGATTTTAAAACGCCACCTCGCAGACCCGATCTACCAGAACATTCCAGCAATATTTTGGTGTGTTTATTGAAGAATTTACCACGAATCTCCTTCTCAAAATATTCACCTGCAACGGACAATCTGGATCGCCGCTTATTTTATTTTCTCTAGTGCGATCCGAAAGCACGTCAGGTGGATCTACTTCAAAGTAGTTTCGCAGGATAGGCGAGTTAACAACCATTCATTACCCATCCATCCCTGTACAATGAAAAAAAAATACCTCAGTGAAATTAAGCAGCTTCAGTAAAAAAAGGGCCGACTCTTTTAGATTTTATCGCATCTGACCGAGGTAAGACAACTGGGGTGTGTGCCCTGTTAATTATCGAAATTCACTAAACGGATGGGTAGAGACAAATCATCTCGCTTAAAGCTTTGCTTTGCCATTTGAACTAATGACATAGTTTATCTCTTACATCCTGCATTTCCATAAACTGCATACGCTTTCCGAAAATGTCGTTTGCATTATCACATCTTCCGATCTAAAGCCTCTAGGTATCCAAAGTCTTATGCATAGCCTCTAGGTCTCATGCATCAGTTTTTATTATTTTCTTTTTCGCGTTGGCATTTCTCATGCATCAGTTTTTATTTATTTTAAAGCCTGCGATAATTTTAAAAACATGTTTGGATGTTAATGAGATAATTTTCATACCCGAATTCAAAGATCTTAATCCTGCATCCATCCACTAGTCATTAACAAATAAATCACTTTCCCAATATTTTTTACAAGTCGATTGATAGAACAGTGAGCGACAAAAACGGATAGGATCTTTTAAACAGCTGTATCACTTAAACGCTTTAAAAGTGGGTAGCACAAAGATTTAGAACGCCCTTGTTCTATGAATTAGCCAATTATAGACAAAGCATGGAATTATTCTCGATTAAGTTATTCTTGTTAACTGAAATTAAACTACATAAATGTTTGGTTTCGACGATTCAAAAATCGTCATGGATCACCATTAAACACTCGGCACGGTGAAACAGCTGTAAACTCAGTAACGTCAGTGGACGAAGCAATGAAGGATATACTAGAATTCGTATTTGGCTACGAATTTAAAAACGTGTATAACATGGGTGGATTTGGGTTTTTTTATAATATGATATCCGATAAATCGATTTCGAACAATAATGAGAAAGGTCTCAAGAATGAAAGATAAAAAAACATTTCATTGTGAAAATTCCGATGACCCTGTTAAACATATGTCAAAAAGACATACAAATAAAAAAATAAATAAATAAATAAGTGAGGGGTTTTAATAACTTAAGATATTACAAGGAAATATAAAAACCACGTCTTTTTACGAAGTATCTTGTTAATGCAAGAACGATATTGCTGATACGCCTATTCTTTGGAGAATCCCCGTTTACCTTGTAAAATTAATATTCTTTATGTTTTCACCCCTGTCAAAATTGGATGCCGATTTGCACATTTTACTTCACTTTAGCTAAGGCTATGAATTCGTTTCCTAATATGCAGGGTTTAACTTCCCAATGTTACTTCTGCATTTCAATGCGGGAAGAAATAGTGTGTTCTTGATTCTGCTGATACAATGTCCAATTTAAGAGGATTGTCTTCGTTTTGCATACTAACATACGCTTTCGTTTTATGAAGAAAAAAAGGTTTTCCTTAATTTTGAAAATAGCTTGCAGAACTTCTCTGATATTATCTAAAGCATCTGTGGCTTAAAACGGAGAAATGGGTAACTCTTATTCAATTAAATTTTTTGGTTGTCAAATTAGAAAAGAAATGACATTTTCTCCGATTCTATCTATCCAGGTTGTTGAATTCTTATGGTGTTTACCAAGCCTATAACAGCAACTAGATGGTAGATACTTGGACATTATTTTGCATCTTTTTAACTACCTCAAAAATAAGAGATCAAGCTACAATTCTTAGGAATATAACGTCAAAAGCATTCCTGGTACGCATTGTTTTTTGTCCCGTATTAAGTAAAATCCCGATCTCTGACATTTTTCTGCACAAACACTGTACAAAATATTTTGCATGATAAACGAAAACAAACACCACTTAAATTTTCGATTATGTAGAGGCTAGTGCACTATGTCATACGCATTTTTCTTTTAACCACATCAGTACACTATGATTTATTCAATTATGTGCAATGTTTTCTTCTAAAAGAGCATCTAACTACGGTATCTTGTATTACGTTTCTAATGTGTCCCTTACGATGATTTAGTTGAACTCCAAAACAAATTTTGTAAATAAGTTTCCTTTAGTTTTTAAGTAGTCAGTAATATCTAGTAAATTTCAAGTGAACACACTTTACCCTAATAGTGTATGACTGGAGATTGTGTGCCTTTCGGTATCGATTGACTTTTGACACTGTTCCTTCATAGTTAAATGGTTTAAAAAGTTTCATTTGAATTCACACTAGAAATCGCTGTGACCCCCTCGCCTTCGGGGAAGATTGATACAAGGTACCCCTAATTTTCAGAAAAGCGCAGATTTATGTATTCCGTTTGATCAGTTTAACTTAAACACTCTACAAAATAAGCCAATTTAATTTAAATACTATATCAAAAATTCTGAAATAGGTTGTCTATATAAAAAATAAATAAGCCATTACATGAATACTGAATTAATAATTTACGTATATTTCATCTTATTATCACATTAATTTTTGTCGTTCATACATGGAGAAAATTAACCGGCCAATGTAATGAATGATCAAGTTCATTTTCTGGTGTTGTCAAGTTGAACCACGTCTCTTGCACTTTAAAATGCGCATTCACCAGCAGTGTGTTATCGTAACAGAAAATCATTAATGTTTTTTTTTCTGACGAGTTTAAAGATAATTTTTGTCATATGAATATTTGAACGAATTTATTTCTCACTTTAGGATATTTTTCCGTTTTCTCATCTGTTGTTTACGGTCCATAGAAGTCAGTAATATCTACTTAAAATGATTAAATAGCATGAAAGCTTTATCTACATAAATATTACCTTAAAAATCAACGCCGATATTGCCTGAGACTTAACGCCCATAATGTTTGTGTTGTGACACCTTTTTATGAACCACTAGTCTTCAGAGTTCCTCGAAACTTGAAATTTCATCATAAACTTACAAAATTTAACTTTTCTTAGAATTGGTGCATTAACGCCGTCCTGTTAACGGCAGTCCGTTTACTGTTCACTAATATAATGTAGGGAACATATGCTTGCTTTTCCCTAATGTCTACGAAAGTGGTAAATGATTCAAATTCGGATTAGAAATATAAATAATAAGTATAGTATTTCGAAAGTTTTAGTGTGAGTAAGTGAACAAAGTTTATGTATAAGTTTTAAAATTAAACTTAACAAACTCAACTTATATCACATGTTCATGCGAGAGGCATTTCATATAAAGTACGAAAAGCACTTCTCAAAACTTCTTTTATTAAAGATAAGTCACGGGTTTTAAATTTTAAATATTATTTAGGTATGTTAAAGGAATTTCGAATTCGTACTGTTTTGATATAACGATAAATATCACCTTCACGTAGTGCAGAATAGTAAATGGAAAGTTGAATTCCCAAATTTAACCTGATTGGCAGAAGTTTTTGACATGTTATTTCTCGAAGTCGAGCCGATGTACACACAATCTTGAGTTCCTGGATCATTCGATCGTAACGGTATGCTATAAACACCCCATTTATCATGGGCTGACACAAGGTAACGGTCGCTACGGATATAGGGCAAAATAGTCCTGGTCTTGACTTTAAAGTCCACATGATATCTGTGTCACTGGATATCTGTGTGACTGGCTACAGTGAGTCAATTCTGGATATCTGTGACTGATACAGTAGGTCGATTCTGGCATCTCCATCATGTAAATCAACTTTGTTTATACTTCAGAATTCAGACTGTTGTTTCAATGATGAGTTTCGTACTGTCATTTCTGAGATCTGGAGGATTCTCAGTTTGAACAAACATAATCATCTTTCGATAAAAGGTTAGCTCTTGTGTAAAGGTTTTTGAGATTAACTATGTCACTATTATGTCTGTTTTTAATTTTATTTTCGAAGTTGTAAACTGGCGTTTGTAATATCGACGTACAGTTTTATACAAATCTAATAATGTATCTAGGGTAGACCCAAAAGTATTAATATGTCTAAGTTTAACCTTTTAATTACAGTTTTAATTGTCACCATGATCGATACATATTTAATCGTGTAAAAAGCATCAAAGTTTTGTACATAGTGAATTCAACACGATTGGTGATTCTCTGCGATTTACAGGACTTGAAGGTTTTATTATTAAAACTGTTTATTTAGAAACTCTAATTATGATTGTTATTGGTTTGTTACTATTAAAGACCATTAACGGAAACTTAAACCGTTGAATAACCAAAACAAATTTATATTGCGTGCAACAGGTTTGTTATTTACGGTGTTGTTGTTTTAAACAATAGTTATCAGAATCGAACATCACACGCATACATACATCACAGAAGTGTAGATAAAACTGGTTAGGATACTTAACCTCTACGTTTCCGCCCCAGTGTCGCCGGGGAGTAAACGCTGACTTGTGATCATTCGTCGGAATGTGTCCGCATTCGAATACCGGTGAAGCATGGATGGTGTGTGCGTCTTACAGCACTACCTGTCTCCCTTCCCTGGAATCAGCAGCCCTAAATTAGGGACAGGAGACTGCTTATAGCACATTGAGTTACACACAGTGGTCGTTAAACCCCTCCCACTAAAAAAGAAACCTTGAAGTTTCTTTATCTTTTTATATTTTGGTATCCTCACCTGCTCAAATCCATAAGCAGCGCAACAGCAGACTCTGCATGAATTAAGAACGTTTTGAATTTTGAACGTTTTAACTATGCACGAGGATAGGGCTTTTTAAATTAGGATAGTTCAACTTCGTTTTTTTTCAATGAAAATATATTGGAATGATAAAACACATTACTCTTATCCTTCGGCAATTATATTTTGGGCAATTATGTCTTTCCTTCAGCGAGATATGTTACTACGAAAGTAGTGTTTACTGTTGTATATAATTACCTGGTACAAAACATTCCGCACATTTTTTTTAAACATTTAAATCTTATATTAAGGTATTAAGTTGTATTTTATTAAACCGATTCTACGTACCTGAGGTGTGATTATTTTTACTCTGCCACTTGATCAGAATTAAAAGTAATGTTATGTTTCGTTTTACTCCAATACCAGGGCCTCCAACACTACATAAACACACATAAGAAACCTTTAGTCTTATTAGAATAAAAATGATTTTTAACATTTCAAGTTTTCCCATACCTCTCCGTGTCTGTTTATTGCTCCACACATCTTGTTATTACCTATTATTCAATTTTTTCCGAAGTTTAGGATCTACTTATCAGATATTTTTCTGTTTCTGCTGCAGCAACAATTGAGGATATCTTGGATCATTACTTAAATCCAAATTATCCATTGTATTTGGTCATGTACGATAAAAAATATTATTTTATGTTTATCATTATATATTATTCATTATGACAATAACGTTTTTAAAAATTATCGTATTCTTCAGTTAATGTAAAAACTTCAGTTAAAATGACATTCGGAAATATTTTTTTCTTAGATATTCATCCTCGTTAAAGCTTATCAATGCAGAATAAATTTTCAATTTTAAAATGATTGAAACTGCAGTCACCAAAAACTTAAGCTTTTGGTCTAAGAAATTACTTTCGCCAAAATATAACGTGAAACTTGTAACTCTAATCTTCTCCAAACGGTATTTACAATAAAAATAAAATGAACATTGTGTATTCCCTACCGCTTTTCCTTGGTTCCATAACGCACAGGTAATTGGTAGTGGACTTCGTTTTATCAGTCGATTATACAGGAATTATTTGCTGGTACAAATGCTCAAAAGCAGATTAATTATTAGCCTTACTAACATTTTACATTTTGTTTAGCACTTTCATATTCCTTAACGCTCAAGATAAGCTAAATACATTAAGATCAAGATTCACATAAGAACAAATTATCCGGCAACTAAGTATTATAGCAAAATCAGCAAATTACAAAGTTGGAATTTCTCAAAGAATTTCGAAATATTTCAGAAAAATTCGGAAAATTTACTATGGTTCTTTAAATTACGATAAAGGAGAAATAATACCTCAGGCGAATCAAGTAATGATGATGAGTTTGAAATTTTTAGCAGCGAAGGCATTTACTTCTACGTACTTCAAAGCCAAATCTACGGCTTCTAGTTTATTATTGGAAAATTAATTTATTTAAATATGAAACAACTTTGAAAATTTAGTTGCCTGACATTGTTAAAAACTCTTCTTAGCAGAAGGAGCACATTAGCTTCGTACTTTCAGGAAAACCAAAAAAAAAAAAAATTGCAACTCTAAGAAGGATTCTGCATGAAACTTGGATTTCGTTATGTTGCTGAGAAAAATTCTGTTTCTACTGCATCTCATTTTTTCATTAATTGGGGTTGGACGACCACCGTGATAAACTCGATAGCCTCTCAGTAGTCGCCCGTCCTTAATTTAGGGACAGTAGTTCCAGAGAAGGGAAAGAACCAGTGCAGTGAGACAAGTGCAACAACCATGCATCACCAGGGTACGAACCCGGACCCCTCTCGGACAAATGGTCATAAGCCAACGCTTAGACCATTGTGCCACCGGAGCGTGGCGGCATCTTTAATGGGAGATTCCAAACTTTGATTTAATAAAGTATATATTTTCCTTATTTTGTATATCATGACATTTCAGCATGTGCAAACATTTTTCTAAATAACCTGATAAAAAGAAAACGTAACACAGTGGGTAATAAGTACTTAATTTCAGTGTTTTCGCTTCGATTTTGAACGAATTTTAAACGTTTCTCTCAATGCAGTTCTTTGCAGTAGCTTCATTAACGCTGAAAAAAATCAATATATTGTGTGTAAATGTTTTAGTGCTTCATCCTCTGCATACTTACGGCGGGGGGTGGAGGTTATCGTCGCCGTTAGGAGCCAAATGAGCAATAAGCTGTCGCATATATCTAAATTAAAGCAATTGGTCCCAAGAAATGGAGAGAATCACCAGCGCTGTAAAAAAATTACATCGATTTCACAAGGTGTTCAAAACCGGATCCACCTCAGACGAATGGTCATTTTCTAAGAGAGAACATTGAAAAACAGCATTCCTGGCATTTTTTATCTCATTAGCGACTACTGAATGTAGAGAAGGCTCAAAAGGGAAGATATAAAGGAAGCTCAATCTCCGACACGAAAGTGTTTTGTTTCATTTGACCAAAGCAAATAAGAAATGCATTTGAAAAAATTCTCGAAGCATAGACAACATTGAATGTACAATGTAAGCTAGAAACGACACCAAAGCCCAATCGTATAGTTTAGAAATCAGATTACCTCAGAGACATCACGACTATTGTCCGAACGTAACTAGCCCGACAGGTTATAGAAAACGATCTGTTCAATTTTCAGTGACCTTGTGATTGAACCACAAGGCCAAACCTTTTCGTGACTATTAGAATACTGAAGTGTAACTAATCAGTTGTTTCATTTATAATTTTTAAAAGAAAAATTCCGAAAAAACTACTCAAAATCTTTCAAACAACTGTGCAATGAACGATTGTGTTATGAACTATAGACCTCAGGTATTACTGAATCTCCAGCTCACTGTTCAATACATCAAAACACCAGGAAACTTGAAAATTACATCGATCTGAAGCAGAAAACGAACGCGCATCACCGTATGCTATTTCTTACGCCACACAAGATAATTAAATTCCAAGCACATGAGTTAGGAGAATCTGAACCTATTTAGATTTCGTTAGTCGAAGGCATTTCTATTTGTTTATAACTTAATTGATTATATCACCAATATGTCAGGTATAGATTCCGTGGAAGAAATATTCATCACCAGGTCACAATAATGTGTCTCGACCGTGTATATGTATTGAAGAGAAAATCTGGCGAAATAAGCATATCTGATTGCTACGTTATTAATCCTGACTTTGTTTAACGCAACAGGTGAAGGATGTTTCTTGCACAGAATCTATACCTGACATACTGGCGATGTAATCAATTAAGTTATGAAAAAATAGAATTGGCTTCGACTAACGAAATCTAAATTGGTTCAGAATCTTCTAACTCATGTGCTTGGAATTTCATTACCTTATGTGGCGTATAAAATAGCCATGCCGTGATGCTCGTTCGTTTTCTGCTTCAGAGCGAGGTAATTTTCAAGTCTCCTGATGTTTTGATGTATTAAACGGTAAGTTGGCGATTCAGGGATATATGGAGTTTATAGTTCGTACACAATCGTTCATTGCACAGTTGTTTGAAAGATTTTTAGCATTTTTTTCGGAAATTCTCTTTTAAATATTAAACAAAAAACAGTGATTTGTTGAATCTCACTACTCTTTTAGTCACGAAAAAGTTTCGTATTGTGGCTCAATCACAAGGTCACCGAATTTTGAAAACACCGATTCTTCTAACATGTGGGATTTCGGGCTAGTTTCCTCCAAGCAAGAGTCATCCAGTCTCTGAAATAATCTGGTTTATAAATAACACGATTGGGCTTTGGAGGTGCTTCTAGCTTACTTTGTGCTTTGAAAATTGTCTATGTTTCGAGAATTGTTACTAATGCATTTCTTTTTGCTTTGATTAAATGGAACAAAACATTTTTGTGTCGGGTATTATGTATATTTCCTTTACATCTTCCCTTTCGAGCCTTCTATACGTGCAATAATCGCTAACGAGATAAAAAAAAGGGCAGGAATGCCGGTTTTCAATGTTCCCCTTAGAAAAAACCACAATTTCTCTGCAAATAACCGCAGCTGCAGACGATATATCAGTGCAGAAGCGCTGCTCAGACTTAGTGACACTTTACATATAAACGATACTCTATTGCGCACAGACAAAGACATTTTGAAAATCACGTATTGCAATTCTAACACTATTAGTTTTCGAAAATTTCATTCCCATATGAAGAAATATACCGTATGACGCAAACTTATGCACACGGATGAAGAAAAAAACACTTATGCTTTGGAATTTTATTGTCAAAGTGGTTACATTTGGCGTACAAATTTATTGTCGAAGTCCTTACATTTGGCGTACAGCTCGGAAATACCAAAAAGCAGTGTCCGCCAAAAGATTTAGACTTTGACCAAAAACCAAACGGAGAGCATTCTGCAGAAAATGTATTTAATTTAGTATTTATTTAGAGATCGTCATTTCTATTATTTTTGAAAATATTACGCTTCATGACGGTACTGTAAAAAAAGACACATCAGTCTTCTGCTTTTTCCATTGTGAACTCTGTGAAATGTATGATATTCTACCCAAATTATATTAACGTTTTGTCGAGACTGAAGGAAATTTGTTTCCCTGGGCAAGAAGTCCCACACAAGCCTAACATCAGGATGATCAACGCCAAAGAAGGGTCTGGGTAATGTAATGCTCTGCGCCAATGGACAGTAGAGCAGTGGAAACATGTTCACTGGAAGCAGTGAGTAGGCTTCATCTTCTAGAAGTCCAGCGGATGGGTTTGGCTTCAAGGAAAGCCACATTAACGCTACCTTCTGGTCTGGGCTGTGCCAACCGTGACATCTTGTGTAGGACGTATCATACTCTGGAGGTCTACTTGATGGTTTAGGTTGGCCCTCAAACTTCCTTTTTCGAGATGTGCACTCTTGTTGCTCGTAGGAGTTGCCATCATACGATATTTCACATTTCTCCAAAGTTTCTGGACAATTCTGTGCTCCCAAATTCATGGCAACAATTCGGTGAAGTGCCTTCTCCTTTGCCAACTGACCAATGCCCCTTTCACAAACAATGGCTGAGCAGATATGGTTCATTGAGAAAAGTGACGAAAAATTTGGCTGATCGGCAAAAGGCTCCGATATTAATACCGTGAACTACATACCATTTGCATTCGAACACCATCTGCAAGGCAGGCCGAATCCTCCGACAATCGTGATCGATGAGATTAATGATCGTATGATAGAATATACGGTAATTTTTTGGAGCAAATTAAAAGTATGTAGAGGAAAGTCTTCTCAGTACTGAGGAGGCTATGATTGCCCCAAAGATTGGACATACTGTATTATCTTTTCCTTCCCATTTCATTTCGTTTAGTTTTGAATATGCAAACTACCATTATACTTTCGACCATATAAATATATGCCGTAACAAGGTGAGAAGAAATCTGAAAAAATAATCGTGGTCAATAGATTCTTTCCGAAGAACACAAATCGTATCACAAATGAAAAGTTTGAGTGAGAGCAGGATGCGATTCCAAAATCTTTATACAGCACAAGAGCTGAAATTTTGAAAATTTTCTATTGGCCGAAAGCCGAACGTCTTTGAAAAAAAATATTATTAAACAACACACAAACTTGGTGACCAATGTTTTTTATAAATTACCTTTCGAAACATGTATCAGTACTATATATACTGAAGTTTGAAAAATACTAATTTTTGTTTTTTAAAACCAGTTTGAATTTGACAACGCATGTAACACAAATTGTTTTTTCGTAATTTTAAGAGTACGTAAAACCTTCGGAGGTGATTTATAATTTTTGCTTGTTTCCAAATTCAACGTGATCATGTACATTGTTTGCTATTAATATTTGTTAAGCATATACTCGCATTGTTTCGAAACTTTAAGTTGAAGAAGAAAATTTTCTGAGAGCGAATGTTTTTATAAAAACAAATTAGTAGTATACTGTACCCATTGCTGCAATTAAGGAACGGGACTGAATTTAAAAGAAACCAGAATAGGAGGAAAACTCACTTGAATGTATTTCATTCGAAGTACATGTCTTCTGCGTTAATACAAGACATGGAACGATGAGCCAAAGAAAGGAGAGACTTAAAGATGTCATCTTTTGGTATGGAGTGAGAAGTTGACGTCATAGGTCTTTGTATGTCATCAATGTTTTGAAACGTTTCCGTTTAAAGGTAGCTTTAATTCAAGGAATAGAAAGCAGCCACAGGAAAACAGATCCGCAGAATGAGAGGAAACGTCGAGTACACATACATATCTCCGTGCAAAAATTGCTGTAAACTGAGTGCTTAGTGTGCTGGTGCATTTTCGTGGAGATGCACCAGCTCACTATGTCTTCAATATCTTGAAACGTTTCCTTTTAAAGTTTAGATTTAATTCAAGTAATAGAAAGCAGTCACACGCGCACATATCCGGAGAATAAGAGGAATCGTTGAGTACACATACATCATTTCGTGCCAAAAACTGCTGTAAACTGAGTGCTTAGTGTGCTGGTGCATTATCGTGGAGAAGGAGCAATTGCCCTTTTTGTACTCAGGAATGACAGTTATAATCCTCTTGAACTATTGTTCCAAAGTGGATGCGTAAGTTAAGGTAGTGACAGTTGCACCTTCAGGAATGACATCGTGGTTCAGAATTCGCCTGGATGTCCTGAAAGCACACAAGCATAGCCTCAGTTTGTACTTCTAAATCTGATTTCCTTTTCTTTTGGTGACTGTGCAGACTTCCACTGATCACTTTTACTCTTCGTTTCTGGATCATATGGTCTCGGCATCTGCCACAGTGCTTTGGAGAAAATTTTGAATTGTTTTCAGGATGTTTTCAGGATATTTTTCATGTTTTTCGTCGTCTGAGAAAGCAAGAGCAACAAAACGAGCTCACACTTTTGTCCTGAAATCTTACGCTAAAATTTGACGAATCGTCTCCTTATTAACTCTGACCTAGCATTCCAATATCCTCAAGATCACATAACATTTACTTTTTATGCTTTCGCGGACTCTATAGCATAGGAGGTATACGGGACACGCTGGTGGACACGACAGACTATGAAGCAACGGAGGTGTACGTGACACGCCGGTAAACCCGAGGGACTCTGAAGCATCGGAGGTATACGGGACACTCCGGCGAACCCGAAGGTCTCTGAAGCATCGGAGGTGTACGGGAGACGCCGGTGAACACAACGGACTCTGAAGCATCGGAGGTGAACGGGACACGCCGGTGAACAAGAATGACTCTGAAGCATCGGATGTGTACGGGACATGCCGATTGACCGTACGGACTCTGAAGCGTTGGAGGTGTACGGCACACGGACTCTGAAGTATCGGAGGTGTACGGGACACGCCGGTCGACCGGATGGACTCTGAAGCATCGGAGGTTTACGGGGCACTCCGGGGGACCCGACAGTCTCTGAAGCATCGGAGGTGTAGGGGACACGCCGGTGGACATGATGGACTCTGAAGCATCATGTCTGGTTGCTTCATAGTCTGTCGGTGGACCCGACAGACTATGAAGCAACGGAGGTGTACATGTTACGCCGGTAAACCCGACAGACTATGAAGAAACGGAGGTGTACATGTTACGCCGGTAAACCCGACAGACTCTGAAGCATCGGAGGTGTACGGGTCACTCCGGTGGACCCGAAGGTCTCTGAAGCATCGGAGGTGTACGGGACTGCCGGTGAACCCCACGGACTCTGGAAACATCGGAGGTGTATGGGACATGCCGTTGAACCCCACGGACTCTAAAGCATCGAAGGTGTAGGGGACACGTCGGTGGACCTGACGACTCTAAAGCATCAGAGGTGAACGGGTCACGCCTGTGAACCCGACTGATCCTGAAGCTTCCGAGGTGTACGGGACACGCCGGTGGACCGGACGGACTCTGAAAGCATCGGAGGTGTACGGGACACTCCGGTGGACCTGACAGTCTCTGAAGCATCGGAGGTGTACGGGTCACTCCAGTGAACTCCATGGACTCTGAATCCTTGGAGGTGTACGGAACACGCCGATGGACCAGACGGACTCTAGAGCATCGGAGGTGAACGAGACACGCCGGTGAACACGAATGACTGTGAAGCATCGGATGTGTACGAAACACGCCGGTGGACCGGACGGACTTTGAAGTACCGGATGTGTACGGCACACGGACTCTTAAGCATCGGAAGTGTACGACATACGCCGGTGGACCTGGCGGACTCTGTAGCATAGGAGGTATGCGGGACACGCCGGTGGACCCGACAGACTCTGAAGCAACGGATGTGTACGTGACACGCCGGTTAACCGGACGGACACAGAAGCATCGGAGGTGTACGGGACACTCCGGTGGACCTGAATGTCTCTGAAGCATCGTAGGTGTACGGGACACGCCGGTGAACACAACGGACACTGAAGCATCGGAAATGCACGGGACACGCCGGAGGACCTGACGGACTCTGTAGCATTGGAGATATACGGGACACGCAGGTGGACCCGACAGACTCTGAAGCATCGGAGGTGTACAAGACACGCCGGTAGACCTGACGAACTCTGAAACACAGGAGGTGTACGTTACACGCCGATGGAGCCGACGAACACTAAAGAATCGGAGATGTACGAGCTACGCCGATGGACCCGACGAACTGTGTGTTTGGGTGGGGTTTGTCCTACCCGTTTGACTAAATCAAAGCACAAAAACTGGACAGAAGTCATGTTCGTCGAATATTTTGGCCATAACACTAAACGTAATTCCTGTTTACGTGGTTAAAACCATTCCTGAACTTTCTTTGCAGTGTTGTATTTAACATTGAGTAGTTGAAAGACACCATCACCGAAAATGAATACATTCGGCAAAAAAGAGTGTACTTGGTAAGCCATGATAATCAGGTACGTTACGGCTGTCAGTTTTCGCTCTACAGGAAAAATAGTTCCGAGTGCTCCCCAAGATAAACATTTCCAGACCATCACACTCCATCCAGCGATTCGATCCGTCTCACAGTGCATCGAAGAGAGTGGGCTTCCGTGGGTGAAGGTCGTACACGCGGACGTCCATCGACAGAATGGAAAAGAAGACGGTTTTTGTCTAGCCATGAGACCCTATGCCAGTGAAGATGATTACGTGCCCTTAGCAAAAGTGGACGACGGTGAATGACTGTGATCGCAGGCTTATGCATGGGTTTGCGGCCGCTGAGACTTATATCCAAAAGCGTAGGTTGAACTGTGTGTCCGGACATATTGGGATCTTAACTACCTTTTAAACGTCTAATGTAAACTACAGTAGACAACCTGCTGCTGTCTGACCTCTGGCATCAATAAGGCATGACCTACCCATATCATGTCGACCATTCGAAGTATCATATGTTTCGGTTCATCTTTGATAGGTATTAACTACTGCATAGCGTGGACAGCTTACCAGTGTCACTGTTTCGGAATACTATTTCCAAGGTGTATCGCCATAACGATCTGTCATTTGCCGAAATCAGAATAGGCCTTTGCTTTTTTTGTGTTGAGACGAAACGAAATGCTGACTGCGAGAACTCCGAGCCAAGAATTATATACACCGATGAATCATTACATTATGACCAGCCCCATCCTGAACAAATGAGCGCGCCTGGAGACCAAGCTGTGGCGCAAATGAAGTGCACAGAGTAGTATATATACAATCCGAACACTGTCTTTCGGTTAGTAGAGTGGTCGGAGTCAGAATGGAAAAAGCTGCGATTTATCGGAGTTCTGTGATGGCATGGCACCTCGGAACTACGATCTCGTAAATGGCGCGGTTTATGGGTTGTTCACGTGCCGTTGTAGTGAGTACGTATTAAAGCGGTGCGCAAACTTTTTGATACGTACTCACTACAGCGGCATGGGTGTCGTGAGTCGTTGAGCATCTTATTGATGCCAAAAGGCAGCGGAGACTGTCGCACATTGTTTACAGTAACCTCATGGCCACAATGCAACAAATCACCCGCAGGTACAACAGTGGTAATCAGGGCAGAGGATCACGGCACACAGTTAATTGCAACTATCTGCGCATGGGACTGCGTAGCCAAAGACGCAACCGGGTGACATGCTCACTGCACGTCATCGCCATCAAGAACAATGCATGAAATAGATCAAAGAGAATCGTGATTGGACCGTGAATGATTGGGGAAAAGTGGCCTGGCCTGACGAATCAACATTCCTGGTGCATCGCATACACTGTTGATCGCCGATACGCCGATTGCCAGCTGAGGTTATGGCACCTGGATGCACTGTTGGGAGGAGATATTCCGCCAGCGGCGGTGTTATGCTGTGGGCCATGTTTTCTTTGGTAAATTCAGGCCTCATCAGCCCAATAGCACAATCCCTGACAATTGTGAGGCATCTGAACATCGTTGCGGACCAAGTTAACCCATTCATGGCAACTATTCTCCCTGCTGGTGATGGCCAAGAGGATAGTGCTCCACGCCACACTGCCAGAATCGTCAAGGTGTTGTTCGAGGAACATGTTGGGAATATTCTGTTAATGATCTGGCCTCAAAATTCTCCTGACATCAACCCCATCTTAAATTTATGGTTCGACTTGGAAAAGTGGGTTCTCGCTAAATCACCACAACCACGAAACGTACAGTAAGTGGAGGACCTGTTGTTGACATTATGGTACCAGATACCCCAGGATACCTATCGCAATCTCATCGAATGGAAGGCCCGTGGTGTGGGCGCTGTTTCGCAGCTGAAGGGTGTCCTTCAGCTTTTTAGGTCGATGGTCATAATGTAATGGCTAATCGGTGTATATCACTCGCGATTTTGACACGTGACGCTGATTGGTTGCAAAGGCGCCTATTTGCATAAGGCAGAGGTAGTTTTAATGTTTTGGCTGATTAATGTATACCAGCTGGTATCTGTTCGTGCGAGTAGGGCTTGGTTGGAGCTTCGGATGAGGCATAGGTGGTGAGTGTGTGTGTATCTCACAGAACTGTCCCCGTCATGTTCATGAAACTAGTGTCAGCGAATTAGGGACGTATGATAACTTTTTGCCGATTGAGTTTCTCAAGGTGTTCGTCAACCTTCTAAATAAACGAATGAAAAGAAACGCATTAAGTTAGCAAATACCCGAATTTCCCTACGGGTAATACGATTCAACATTTACTCCTAACGCAGATAAGCCGGAAGATGCAATTTACAATTACGCTTAAAAAGATGCACAATCTTTTCGCATCTTATACATGTTCTAAACTGGTCTTGCTTTGACTATAATCGCACGTCCTGCTGATTACATCCCCGAAGATTTCAAATGGATGACTTTCAGGGATATGTAGGGTAGAAACAACCAGTCCAGATGGAAGTTTCCACATAATCCAATGTTCAGACACTGGAGAGAGTTTCTACAGACAATTGATGCTCATCATCGGCCAGGAGAAGGCCGTTCCAGGGCAACAACTGCTGCAGACGACCATTATGTGAATCTGACTGACAGAAGGAACAGCTAGATGTTTACTAAAAAATCACTTTGGAGCTTGAGAGTCCCGTAACTTTTTTAGAGTTAGGTAACGAATCCCGCAGCTCTTTCCGAGGAACGTTTAACTTTTAGAACATTTTCCTTCAGTTTCTTGTTTATTTTAAATTCGACACCACTAGTTCTGCCAGTTTCTCTCCCACGATAGTAGAAGATATGTCAGCTATTCAGTTCAATGTGATCTGCTTTTCTTCTAACGTCACTTAGCACTATGATGTCTCACTTGATTGTTTGGGGTTCCCCTCCAAATCAAGAAGACTTGAATCAGAAGATAGAGATCATCCGTTAAACGTAGCCAAGATTACATCGGATGGCTATCTAGTCTGGTCTTCCGGTGATGATTCTCAGCACATTGGGACTACATGTCGCCCTGGCCGCTGCCTTGGCTAAGTACATTCCAGCTATCTGAGACTCAGGTGCAAATTATACGTTACGAAATGATCTTTAGGGGAGTGGGGCTTGGACATACCTCAACACGATGTCCAAGCGGGTTAATGAGTGTGGGATAGCATTTCCTCTGAGTCCGGTGGTATCGTTATATCGCGATTTGTTGAAAGGTGTGAAAAAGCACGTGCTTGCGC
This sequence comes from Macrothele yani, assembly GCA_039090855.1. NCBI lineage: Eukaryota > Metazoa > Arthropoda > Arachnida > Araneae > Macrothelidae > Macrothele > Macrothele yani. The sequence continues at coordinate 77,231,283 of CM077033.1, read as the reverse complement.
ACACTTCTCAGTCGAGTCATGGATAACGCAGTGGAATAGCGTGCAGCTTTGAAGTTATGTGTTAATTTATGGAAAACGAATTCGGAATCGTACGGAATGTTGGTGCAGGCATATGTTGAGATTGTGATGCCACATCGTACAGCACAGTGGTGTTGAAAAAATTCGCGATGGGCGCGAATCAATTCAGATACAAGGTGGAGCTGGTGTGTCGCCAACATACATTACTGATCAGGTAGTCGACACTGCAGCCACGATTATTCGTTTGCAGTGTGAAAAGTGGTAGAACATTCGCAGATTTCACTTGAAAGTTACCACACTTTACTCAGTGAGAAACTGCACAGGGTACTTGTCAGTTCATGATCGATTCCTCGGCTACTGACGCCTGAACAAAAACAAGTGTGTGTTGAAGTGTTTGCATTTTTATTTTTGAAGCAAGAAAGTGCTTCAAAGGAGAACTACCTGAAGTCAGTGGTTACAAGCTAAGCAACTCTTGTTTCTCACTACGATCTAGAGAGCAAACAACAGAGCTCAATATGGAAAACTCCGTCATCTCCAAATGCAAAGAAATGCAAGATGTGAAACGTTTTTCTGGATGGTAATAACTTTCTTTGATTCCCAAAGAATGATGTACCAGAATGTCAGCCGGATACTGCGGTTAATGTGGATTATTACAGTCTGTTTTGAGAAAGATGATAAATGCCAGTAAAATGTTCGTCGGATTGTCAGTGCCATATACACATGCACATTTTCGCCAAATTGACTTTTAATTTTTTGTTCCAAATTGACTTTTAAATTTTCAAGTGACCACAGCTCTTTACTGTTAAATTTACTGAAGATAAATCTGTAACGAAATTTAGTGACTATGAATATGAGGAATTTTGAGAAATGCCTTTAAATCAGAAATTAATCGCGTGAAATTTTATTTTGAAATATGGTGCTTCAAAAACCCTTGCATAATTTTGGTCATCGAGGTAGTAACATCACGAATTGCTTAAGCCTGTGGCGGCGAACCTGTGGCCTTTTAGGACATTAAGTGCGACATCTTGAGTGAATCCAAATTTTGCAAAACAAATTAATATATATCAAATACGTGGAGATAATGTTAATGGACGATGTCATCACTCTTTCCACGGTATTTTTTAAACAACGCATAGCGACTGAAAAATTGTATTCCGGCACTGCTGGGATACAATTCATAGCGACTGAAAAATTGTATTCCGGCACTGCTGGGATACAATTCATAGCGACTGAAAAATACCGTGGAAAGAGTGATGACATCGTCCATTTGCAAAACAAATCCTTTTATTTTTATTAATATATTTTTTTCGTTTTTAATTATTTTTATTTTAATCTTAAAATGACCGTATTTAAAATGCCAAAGTGTGACAGAAGATTAAACGAACCAATGCTACCCGACAGACGGCCACAATTAAAATATTAGTAAGTGATAAGAACAAATTTGTCACCTGCTACGCTCATGATTTCGTTCTATGGCTCCTGATGAACTACAGATTGAATTGATTGCAATCTCAAAAGATGACATTTTAAAGTTCTTATTTGAGGCAAAGAAAGATCCAGTTGAAATATGGGAAAATGCTCTTTTGATTTTCAAGCAATTATTGCTGCGAATCTGCATTCTCCTACCTACCCCAAATCAAGACGTCCATAAGGACACAAATGACGGATACTCATCTAGAGGATCAGTTAAAAGTCCGGAACTGCATGTTGCAACCAAGTATTCAAATTCTTTCCGACAAAAAGATGTCATAACAAATTCATTAAAAGTTTAATTAACTTTAGAATTAACATTTTTTTTTCATTTTTTTTGAAGTTAGTTAGTACGTAGTAAGAAAATCCTTTCCCCGGCGGTGACCGAATAACAATGTTTCGGTTGCTATGTGTTTCTGGAACGTGAAAAGATCGATGTATTTGTTTATTTACGTAGTAATATTTTTAAAAAATAATATACATTACGAAGTACCTACCTTATAAGTAATAGAAGGTTCTTACATGCGGCCTTGTTAGATTACAGCTACATAACTGCGGCCTTCCAACAAGAAAATGTTTCCCACCTCCAGTTTAAGCAAATAGAAATAAGAAACATTTTCAGAACTGTGCAAAATAATTTAGTTGAAAGTTTCTTAGACACTAGTGATCCAAATTTTAGATTTCAAATTATCGTTTCCTTTTGTGTGGCTGTAGTTTTAGTTACTTGCAGTGGCACTTACTTCCAATAGGCATCTCCGAAAGACCAGACATGATCGAATTTATATTTTCGATTAAACTCCATATTGCGAGATATATTATGCAGCATTACTTCGTTGTTAGGTAATGATCGGCGAAGATTTCACTGATTCGAAGCGAAATTTAGGGTGCGGGAACTGAAATAATTCGAAGGATGATTTCTTACCAGAATAAAAATACACCTTAAGGATGATTTCTTACCAGAATAAAAATACACCTTCAGTCACTTTGGAACCTTTCTTTTTAGAACCAATTGGGATGCTTTTTCCGGAACGAAAAGATTTTTTTCTAAGAAAATGCGAGATGTCGAAACAAAATTTCTGTGTCCGTGATAACGATGTTCAAGTTCATCGATATATCTGCGGCAAGAGAGAGAGAGAGAGAGAGACTTGAAATAATCGTTCTCAAAATGTTTTGGTTACCTAGTGCACACAATTATTTAAAGATATAATTATTTTCATGTATTTGGTAAACAAAACAAAGCATATACTTGCGAAAATATAATATTGAATCCTAAAATTCTGTAAGAGAATAATACAACTTCATATTTGAACTGATGTAGTTGCAAACATTGATGCCTTATTTTTCATTAATCGAAAAACAGATGATTGTTTGTTAAATTTTTTTCTGATAGATGAAAGTAAGTAATTTATTTTAGTCAGCTGAAAAGGGTTAGACGATTATGAGAAGTATATTAACACATTCTATAAAAGTACATTCAGTAAATTGTTACAATAGTTATGCATTTATATCCTTTCCTTGAGTAACACTTTTTGCTTGAAAGGGATAGAATTATTAACATTAAGCGATTGTTAAATCGCATGTCAACCTCATTCGTCTGATTGTATGGGTTTGCGTTAGTTTGTGGGGTCTGGTTGTTATGGAATTTTTCATCGGTTAGCTTTTTTCAAAGCTATGTTAGAAAGTTCCTGAATCAAATTCTCTCCCGTTGAGCTCTCAGCACTTCGTAAAACATTCGTTCAAGATTGCCAGTACTGATTTCGTAGAGCAACAGCCTGATGACATTAAAATTAATTACTCCCGTTTCCCATCGCGTACTGCTGAAAGTCGGTAGACAACTGTTCCAGAATCTGGGAGATCGAGAATACACCAGAGCCTTCCGACAGGATGTCTGACCGTCGTTCAGAGAAGAACAATGATCAGAAGAACAAGGAGTCGAGGAAATATTTTTTCTGTGCCTTGCTAATCTACGGGCATCCTGTTTTTGACGAAATTCTGGCAAATGGTGGATCGCCGCCCCGGTGGCGCAGTGGTCTAAGGCGTTGGCCTCTGATCATTCGTCCGAAGGGGTCCGAGTTCGAATCCCGGTCAGGCATGGATGTTGTGTTTGTCTTACGGCACTGGCTCTCTCCCTTCCCTGGAACCAGTGACCCTAACATTAGGGACGGGCGACTGCTTATAGCCCATTGAGTTGCTCACGGTGGTCGTTAAACCTCCAATCAAAAAAAAAAAAAAAAAAAATCAAATGGTGGATCAGGGTTCATCCGTATTCTGCCAATTTGTGGATCATGGTTCATCCATATCCTGCCAATTTGTGGATCATGGTTCATCCGTATCCTGCCAAACTGCTGAACCAAAGTTTTCACAGTCTGCGGACCAATCTTCTCCTTCAGTGTCTTGCCAATATGCGGACTTATCTTTTCAGTGTCTTGCCAACCTGCGAATATAGTTCTGAAACCGGAATATAGTTCTGAAACCGTCTCGGTGTCAGGCTATTGCTGCGAAGTCGTGTGAATCTGCCACTGTCTGTTATAGCAAAAAAGATGTTTTTCAGAACCGTGTACCTTGTTTGAAAAGGAATTTACCAGTTTTACACTGCACGGTGAGGAAACGTTTTCACAGTCTCACAAACAAATTTACATATGCAAAGCTAATTTATTTAACAGATACAAATAAATTCCTCAAGATGTTATTTTGAGCACAGACCAAGAAAATGGCCCAGAGAAAAGTGAACTCACTACCACGATAAGGGCATTAAAATAAAAGAAGCTGTACAAAACACAGAATTAATGAAAACAGATTGGAAGAAATACCTTAGTAATATTAGGTTATTACGTAGGGCAGTAGAAAAATTACCGCTAAAAGTAATTTGCCTATTTCTGTGTTAGAGCAATAAAAAAGTACCCTTTTGACGAATTTCAAATGACAACCATTGCTTAAAAAAATTAACTCAGAGGTTGATAAACATTTAAGTCTAATACCTATACACAAGAGACGGCCAACACGTCGATCGTGATTTACCGATCGATCGCTAACTGTTTTGTTGAAAAAATGTAAAAATAAAAAAAAATAAGTTACTACGAAATCGAGGATGGATCATTCAGGCAAAGGTGCGGCTATGTTTGCTGACTTACAACTGCTGACTTGCGACTGAATCCACCAGGTGTTAAGCTCACATGGCCTCCCCTCCTTCTGTAGCAATCTGCCTTGTCTCTGCTTGCCTACGTAATAATAGCATTAACCGCAGAGTTAGACGCAGGAGAGAGCTTCACGGAAGGTAACATTCAGCTTGGGGGAAGTTTGGTGTGCAGGTTAAGTGCGTAATGTTTATTGTTTATCGTTCGCATTGGAGCTGTGGTTTTCTTCTTTGAACTATTTTGTTGATATCATATTTGGTGAAAATAATATGAGTAACATTATAATATGTTTTATTTGTATAATATATACGCTTTATGTAACTGAAAGGTTCAAAATAACTTCAGCATAACGGCGTAAAATTACTAAAGATTAAGGTCCACGAATATCAAAATATTCGTGGTGTCTACTATAATGTGAACTGTATGTAGATTCGTTTTAATCATATCTGATATATCTTTCTTTAATCGTTCTGCAAGGTAATAACATATGTTCTGCTAAACTAGTGATAAAATGTCCGTTTGTTCATGATCGAATAGTCATTTTTGAGAGAGCGTTTACCAAAACAAAAACCATCCTTTTTGCAAAAATATCCAGTGATGTACTAAATTGTTCAATAAATTGAGATAACATTTACCATTCAAAGAAGTACTAATTGGACTGTGAGCTTGCACTCACATTCTGTTAATTAATGTAACAACCTAAAAAGAAGAACATTTACAATATTATTATTTCAAAATAATTACTGCAACAAAGCAGTTAATTCTCCGAAATTGTATAATAATATAAAAAAGAATCGCACTATCATATTTCATAGAACGAAATTCAAAACATACTCTTAAATTCAATTTGAGAATCTACAGTGTCCCAAACTGAATTTTCTACAGAGGTATTTTTTGACTTCAATGGAAGTGACTTTAATTATCTTCAATACATAGCACTTTCAATAATAATTAATAACATTTCGAACATTTTAGGAACACTTCTTGTAGTTTTCGCAAGTAAAATATTAAAAAATGTCACCTTTTTTAAATGTACAATTTTAAATTAATTTCCTAAATGTTAGTGAAAAAATCAATTGATCCACATAAATGAACTGTAAAAATAAATATAGCTTTGAATACCTGCACACCAATGTTATATAATCATTTTCAACCATTATCATTCCGCTGCTAAATGACTGGTGTTATAATTATCAGAACTTTAACGTATTTCCCACAAAAATAATTCAACCATAAATTTCCAAAAACACACACTTAATATATAAATGGTCTCAACAGTGTATTAAAGATCTTTTGCATGGATTCCCTCCAACCATGGTTTTTCCGGAAAAAGTCTTATTACATATATTAATAGCACATATATTAAACATATCAAAGGGGGATTTCAAACGCTAAATAAGAGTCACGAAAAGGGGGTAATTATGGTACATTTACATTTATATTTGACGAGGTTGTGATAAAAAATATTGCGTCGAGCAATTATACACGAAATCTATGTGCATAAATGCAGTTTACACCTTTCGACACTGTGATATGATACCATTCCAAAATTGGAGTCAGAATTTCTAGAAACCTTGATCCGCTGAGCCAGTACAGATGAAAAAACAGTTTTTGTATTCAAAATACATGCCTAAAGGTCTTCCTGATGAGTAACTACCATTAGCAAAGGTTTTCTCTCGTTTGAACATTGAGCTGAATATTTGTAAAAATACATGGTAAACATTGAAGTGTTGTCTTTCTGTCTGCAAGGTTTTCCAAATTCTGCAGGATGAGGATTGTCTTTCCGATCAAATACACGCTCAGTATTCGGAATGGTATCTGGTATATCGTGATGTAAAATATTTATTTTTTAATCCTAATCCTACCATAAGAAATTTGTTTTCACGAAAAAAAAACAATATTGTAATGAAACTCGCACATATGAATTCGACAACACCCAAAACTCTCAGAAATCTCATCACAAATTAAGAATCATTTGAGATGTTAGCCTAATCGTCAGAACTTTATACCTGTTAAAAGGATTGTGAAATTTCCTAACTCAGCTGAGAGTGCAGCGTTTTGGAAAAAAATTATAAAAAAGTTGTAGTAAAATAAACTATTTACTGCATTTATAAATTGGTTTTATCAAATTAAATATTACAAGTCATAATACATATAATAGTTACTTGGTCACCAGTAATGGATAAAACAAGTACTGGCTGCAACAAACATCATTATTACTTATTCCATCCTTTTATAATACTTATTCCATTCCTTTATATGTAAGTATTTAGGTGCTGCTGAAAATATCTATAGAATTCGAAATGAAAAAGAATAAATTATACTCACACTGTGTTTTTTAAAATTATTTATTCTGCAATTTCTTTTCAGCAATATTGCAGGTGTGTCAGACAAAAGAATACGATGTGCGTGTACAGATTTTGAAAGCGTTGTCATTCCACGTTCAGCGACCTGGTTTGCTAGCAGTACAAAAGGAGGATGCCCCTTATTTTTCGTCCATCACTTTATCTCGAAAATATATTTCCTATTATACACGTTTTGTAAATACCCTAGTCGATATGGTCTGAAAGCCGGCTAGTTGTTCTAGCGGTTTGGAATACGAAAAACGCGTGCTATTAAGTTGCCTCAAAGATTTTTCGCAATTTCACATGTAAAGTCTGCAAAAGTTGCCAAAGAATACTTTCGCCAATTTCACATGTAAAGCCTGTAAAAGTTGCCAAAGAATAATTCCGCTAATTTCATATGTAAAGTCTGTAAAAGTTGCCAAAGAATAATTTCGCCAATTTCACAGGTAAAGTACGGTAGCGTCTAATGTTAGAACAGTAAAGAACAGTTAACTCCAAATTAGGGATGATGCCACAAATCCACAACTTATGAGTCTACAGCATTTACAGGGAATTCACATTCAGCTTACCAATGAAATAGTAATATGTACATTTAAATACATTTTAAAATTGCAGTTGATCAGAGATCCTTAAATACTTTTTTCTGAAGATTCAATCACGACAGATATATTTAGTTGTCGATTCGGATTCTCGTAGATGTTGTTGTGATTATATACCTTTCACACGAATATATTCCATGCCTTTTTTAAAATTACATAATAAAAATTGTACGAATTTCTCTCGCTCGATCTAAAGTTGGAAACATAGCTTTGGCACGTGAAAACGAGGTTTGCATGAGCACTGGGAACTGTCGGCGGCAACGCAACTGCAATTTTAGGAGGGTTCGATGTATCGTGTGTTGTGTCACATTAATCCCGTCACCAGCATTAAAATTAGGACGATGGTGCCACAGCATCCATACTGTTGGCTCGTATCACACGGAATAGCTTTCGCTCACCTTTACAGTCAATAAACTGTGATTGGCCCACACCTTTGCCAGCCGTTCGTAGTTCATTCCTCCTCGGAACACATTTTGAAAAAAGTAATTACGGCCCACTGTAAGCACCTCACAATCCTTGCTGCCATCTGGGAAATGTGTATAAAGAGCCGCTTAGCCGTCCCAGTTAGACATTTGTCAAACTTATCGAAGTCCGATGCCTTCCCTTTGTGAAAAACAAGTTAACGCTTCATTAACATAGCTCAGTATTAGATGTTTTTATACCATATTGAGAGCAGACTTTTCATGGTTTACCTGGAATTGCTTTAATTTGCATAAATATTTGCTGGTCAAAATATTTTGTCTCTTAGGTGAATTTATACCGATGAGACATTTAATTATGACAACCTCCATCCTAGAAAAATGAGCGCGTCTGGAGAACGGACGGTGGTGCAGGTGAAGTTCACAGAACAGTATATATAGAAACCGAGTAGAATATATCGCTTATAAGGTCCCATCTGAAAAACACAAATTAAAGTGTATAGTGCAAAATCATTTCTTATTACTGGGAATAACATTTAAACAACGAGGCGTTTCTACGAATGTTGAGGTCCTATACCCATTATTTATAGAACACTTTCAAATAATACTTACAAAACGTGTAACTCCTGCCTGAAGTATTCGACACTCCCTTCTATCGACACACATTTCTGTACTCCTTTGATATGTTGGCACAGCGAGTCACCTTTAGACAAATTGAAGCCGGTGGAGGAAGTGTAATGCTTTGGCTAATGTTGTCCTGAGAAACCCATAATCCAGTCATTAATTTTCAGCAAACAATGATATCCACCACGAAACAAGACACCACTGCAGAGAAGGCAAATATTTTCAGGGCAAAGGCATTAAAACCACTAGAACCGCTTTTTATTCAGCAGCATAAAGTGCTATGTCTTACGGCTTGGATTTTTCGATAACGGTTAACGGATTATTAGGATAATCCGCGAACCATCCAAATTTCTCAGACCCCGATCGAACAGAGCAGCTGTGGTTTGGGTTCAACAGCAAATACAATCTATAGCAGCTCATCCGTCCTATTTACAATGATTAAAGGATCTGCTGGTAACGTTTTAAGACCATATACCGCAAGCCAGCTTCAGGTATATTGTAATGACCGTGGCTCACCAGGTAAGAGTAGCATTGTCGTCACGTGGTGGACCAACATCATACAATGCAGCTGGTCATAATATTTTATCTCATTTTAATTAACTTTCATATTTTGGACCGGGTTTTACAAATTTAGACATACCTATTTAGCCAGAATAATGTCGTCTCTCTGTATTTGCGTTATTATGGTTTGATTTAGAGGTATTTCTATTTATTAAAAAAATGAAGCTGTTCATTTTTATGAAAATTTACTTTTAATATAAGGGTATCTTAGAACATTTTATTTGTTGATAAATTACAGCTGGGAAATGTGGGCACAACATAAGAATGAAATTTTTAGGTGAATGCGCTCATTTGAACAATAGGTTCGCTACGAGCTGAGATCCATTCGCAAACGATATTTACTTCTTTAGCACCCGTTCATTTGGGAGTTCGCTGCTTTTCTCTTTGGACTTAAATGCTAATGAGCCGTCCACTACGATGAAATATACCTTGGTCAATGGTTTTCATCCTAGCTCGCGTTCTTCCAGGCAGTTGGTAATTCCCGCTTAGGTCGCAATGACGGGATCCCTGCAATGGATAATGTTCTTAGAGATTTTAGAGGGACACCCGGAAGACGTGGAGATTAAATTACACTTCAATTCAGTTATCTTTGGTTAATAGTAGGTTTGTATGAAAGATGAATGCACTGTCAAAAGGGAATGTTTTATGCAATCAATAATTTCTACGGTTAAGTAAGGAGCAAACAGAAATACGACTAATTTATCTGCGTGGAGCTAATGGCATCCCGTCGGTGAATTACATTTTTTTATTTAAAACCTATGTTAGTATCGCTTGCTTCCACTTCCGCCGTTAAATGTTTTATCAGCTTACTCAGTACACTGTAAAAAAAATACTGTAGATTTTACGGTTTTAAACCGCTTTCCAGGATGCCAACACAAAACCGTAAAATCTACAGTTTTATGCCGTGTAGGAGCAAAGCTATAGCTTTGCTCCTACACAATCAACACATTCGTTCCAGCCACATTTTTGTGTTTTCGTGATTATTTGGACTGTGACTCTCTCCAGCCAAATTCTGTGCTGCTTTCTTCATTAAATGCGGTTATGGAGCAAAGCTATAGCTTTGCTCCAACACGGCAAAAAACTGTAGATTTTACAGTTTTGTGTTGGCACCCTGGAAAATGGTTTAAAACCGTAGAATCTACAATTTTTTTTACAGTGTATATCCCGAAAGTGTGGTGGAATGCTATCCAAAACGCAACAATGAAAAGACCTTATGTGTTTAATGCACAAATGCTCTCGTGTGCCAGAGTAGTGATTGCCTACTTTAACAGGTGAGCTCAGGCTCACGAAAAAGAAATAATACGAACTTTAAGTGCTTGAAAAATACTACTGGAAAGAATATTTGTAAGGAATTATTCTGATTTATTAACGCATGAAATAAAGTCAATGCAACCATTAAGCGGTTTATGCAAGGAAATTAAAAAAAAGGAAAACGATTCTGACATTATCATGCTCCTCTGAAGATACCTCGACTCATCGCGGATTTAGAGTAAGGGAAGAAAGCTCAAGCCTGCTCTAATGCTAATGATAAACCGTGAAATTCTCCACATCCTGTTTACTTATTGTTCGTTTATGTCTGAACTGCACTATTCCACAAAATGTAAACATTCATGAGATGAAGAACATCACTCCTAATGTATTCCATTAAAAAAATTTACGTAACCAACACGTATTAACCTTGATTCATAGAATTATGTGAAACTATGTGTTCAACGTGAGAGGTAAGAGTGGACAAGCCAATTTAAAAATCTACTTCCATACACACCGTAAAGAAAAGCACATTTTCTCACAACCTGCGGGATACAATACGAACCCGTAACCTTGTTTACAGCAGGCAATATTTAAAAGGACATAAATAATAACATCATAATGTGATCGTAGAGAAAGTTTTGGAAACAACAGAAAATGTGATTTTCCTAAGAGTAAACAATTTACCCATACCTAGGAAAAGCAGTTGATATTTTCGGATAACTCTGCACCCTCTACTGCATTAGGTTTAGAAGGATGTTCCTTATATCTACACCCTCCTGTCCTCAGGTAAAACGTAATAAAATAGTGTAATTTATACAAATAAAATGTTTGATGAGCAATTGTACGAAGGAAAATATGTATACCTCTACATCGAACAGGGTAGTCTTTACAAACCGAAGGTTTATCATCCTCTGCTACTCATATACTCATACATTTTCCGAAATTTTATTTCATACTTTTGGTCGAACATTAATCTTTTCTCTCTCTCTTCTTTAACGCTTTATTTGTTCAACACTTCAAACGTTCGCCGATTTTATTTTTCATATGGTATAGCTCTTACGAAACAGCTTTAATCACATTGTGCACAAGAACATTCCTTTGTTTGAGATTGTCATTTTACCTTTGGTTTGAAGTTGTCGCTTTGCATTTCAGCTGTTTTATTGTGCTACAAAATTAGTACATATTCCTTCAGTCAGCTGCTTAATCCTCTGCTGTTTTTTTTAATAACTCTGTTAAAGTTAGCTTACGTGCTTCTTTCCTCCAAACTTGCTGAGTTGCTAATGAAAATCAAAAGTAAATTTGAAACAAGTCCTGGATGGAGTTTCTTGAGCGAAAAAGAGGTTACACCTTAGTGAATATGGATCTCCAGACTTGCATTTCACATAGGGAACTTTTTTAACATAATTTGGTCCTTTTTGGTCGTTAGAGCTGCATTCCTCTGTCGAATGCTTTCTTGTTAACTCCTCTTCTGACATAAAATTATTGCGGATGGACTATTCTGTCCAAATTAGAACAGCAGCTGTAGTTTCAACTACTGTGAAACAGCAAAAATATTTTTAATTAGGGGATATGAATCCGAACACTACTTGAAGGACTAATACCAATATTCGATATTTCAAATGTTACATGAGAAGAAAGAATTACTTCAGTGTGGAATTTTCAACTGATGAATGCGTAAACTAATTTTTTATGGCTAATGATGACATCTCCCCATCGTTTTAAGGAAATGGAATCACTTTGAAAAACATGATTCAAGAATTTTTTTAATGTGTTTTGACATGCGCCGTTTTCTGTGCACAGCATCGCAGTGGTTAACAATTCTATTCAGGTGAAGCAAAAGGAGCAAACGGATCGAGTGTTTGAGACACCATATGTTTGTTCTGTAAATAAGACCATATTTTCTTCAAAAAATTAACTTCGCTTATGGAGCGTGTAAAAGAATGAAACAAACGACGTGCTTGAAATGTCGTGAAGTCCATGTGAAGCGTGATCGTCTGTTTTTCTTTCAGTCATTGACGAACACGGAATACTACCTTTAAAAACTTTAAAACTCATTAGAGGATTATAATAAAGTTTCGGATGTTCGTGATGTTTCAGACATAAATCAGAACACAAGATGACAAAATGCATTTTATATTAAAATGCCATTACGAGGCAAAGGGTATTTTAAATGTTGCGTTTGGAAGCAGAGAGTACCTCTAGAATTTATACCTCACTAATTGGCGCACACTGGTTATATTCGCTAAAGAGTTGAATTTCTACATAGATTGTATTACCGCAAAAACATAGCTTTGTATTATAGCAGATCCAGTCGCTTAATATGTGGCATACCTTATCTTCTGAAATGAGTAATATTTCACAATTTCAGGGAACTAAAGGCAATATGCCTTTATATCTCATCGTGTGAACAGATGATTTGCGATATCGGACATACAGTAAAACCTTTTATCAATGACGCTCGTACTGTCAGAGCTGTCAGCTATCTGTTACCACTGGTGTTGGGTTATATATATTTTATTTTTATTCTTTGCAATTTTCCTCCCGTATTCAGAGTCTGCAATTTGATGTCTAGATCACAGTCCATTCTCATTTGTTTATCTCCCTTTTCAACTGCGCAAATGTCAGCCAACAAAAGCACAGAGAGATAAGATTTAGGGTGAGTTTAATGACGAAACGTTTTCGTATCCCCATAAAGTTCTACACTGAGCTGTAACCAATATAATGGTTTATGGAATTTATGCCTAACTTTGGATTTCCAAACGGTGGTATGGTCCAAGCAATGTCGGCTAACAAGATTTTACTGTACTTTTCCTTTGTTTCTACCTACCGAATTTAACACAGGTTGCACCGAAATGAAATTCATTGATGTTTCACCTGATAATCGCATTTCTGTACTTTCTCGTATTAAAGTTTCAGTAAATCAGGTAAATCCATACAGAATTAAAGATCGCGCTTTTCGTTATGTTTTCCAAAGAAAAGAAAACATCGATATATCACAAGGCGATTGTGAAAATAATAAATTCAGAATAATATGTTTAAGTTGTTTGCTAAAGTGATAAAAACTTTCGTTGCCGTTTGACTTAATGTATTCGCTTTAAATTTGTATACGAACCTCTGAAATAATTGAAGCCGTTACATGAGAAAAATTTGTTATTAATCCTTTATTTACTTAAGGTGTTCAAACGATAACGGATGGGTCTATCTCTGACGGAAATAATAACCCTTCTGATTCATCGGAAGAGGAAATACTAGTAGCTTGGCGTAAGGAAAAGAAACGTATCCAAAATATTTACACACTTGTGCATTCTACGATTTACTAAATGGTAATATTGTGAAGTAACCGATCAGGCCATGCGATAGCACTGAAATTGGACAGCACGAAATCACTTGTGCCAAATGTCGCGTGATCTGACATCTCACATGTTGGAACCACTGATGTTCAGTTGCAGCCATTACCAGTGTGGAGCCGGTCACTATATATATGTGGTCGAAGCTCTACACCACAAAAAAAAAGGAAAAAAAAGAAAGAAAGAAATATTAGAAGGTGAGCACGAAAGTCTTGTTTAAATAAAAGCTGAAAACTTAACAATAACATAAACAAAAGTGTCTGAAGCCTACCTGCCAATTTTGACCTTACCAATATCGCAAGGAATTGAGAAAAATTAACAAAAAATAAAACAAGGTAAGACAAAATTAGTCGTCGTTTTCCACAGACCGGCCTGAAAGAACCAACTACTGTATTACGGAAGGTTAAATTCGTACCGATTTCGTAGCTTCCAATATGAAAAATTATAAATAATCTTTATACTTTCTTCTTTCCTTTTCCGTGCGCGTAACATTGTATACTATATTAGGTATGTAATCATAGTCTGACCAACCAGTTCTGTTCTTCGACAGTATCATCTATTGTTAGGAATTTATTGCACATTGCACAATTCACTCTAAGCCTGTGATTTTCTGCTTAAAATTCACAAGCAGAAGGCCATTTGGGAAACACTTGAAGTCACACGCTGCAAAAAAAAATATCATCTCACGTTCAAAGTAAACATTATTTCCCGGTTGCTGTCCTTGCTCAACGAGCTCGTCTGCCTAATAAATACACTGCGGGAAAGTGAAGAAAAAACATCAAGAAAGAATTGGTGAACGATCATGAAATTCACATATGTTAATGGGGTCGAGTTTACGTAGGTGTTACGTTAATTTCAGGACCAACCGGTGAGCGTTTACGCCACAGCACGGCAAAATATGCAAATTATCGTCGGTGGTATTTAAGGAGTACAGGGAAGTGAATGTAATCAGTCGTCGGCGTACGGACACGTGCGAAGACCGTGAAGAAGCTGCAATGCCTGGATATGGAAGACGTGTACGATTTCAGCAGTTATCGGACTTTGAGCGAGGCCGTCTAGTCGGACTCCGCGAGGCCGGGTGGTCATATCGTCGTATTGCGGAGCGAATTGGACGCGAAGTATCGGTGGTGGTACGATGGTGACGTAGATGGTCCGTTGAACATTCCCACACGAAAAGACGTGGAACCGGGATTCACAGACGGACTGATGAGCAGACCGATCGACGCATAAGAAGAGCGGCGTTGTCAAGCAGAACATCCATTGCGACGAAAATCCGAGCTGCCGTTGCACCTGAGGTGACTGTGCGAACAATCCGCAACGGTCTACTGGATGCAGGACTACGTGCACGTGTGCCTCTGGCATGTGTACCTCTGACTCCATCCCACCGTCAGGAACGGCTGCAGTGGTGTCGCCAACGGCTCTAGTGGAGAACGCAATGGCGATCTGTCGTGTTCAGCAAAGAAAGCAGATTCTGCTTGGGATCCTCCGATGGCCGTATGCGTTTCCACAGACACACAGGGAAGCGTCTCCATTCTTCTTGCATCCGCCAGCGAAACACAGGGTCTTTTTTTTTTTTTTTTTTTTTTTTTTTGATTGGAGGTTTAACGACCACCGTGAGCAACTCAATGGGCTATAAGCAGTCGCCCGTCCCTAATTTAGGGTCACTGGTTCCAGGGAAGGGAGAGAGCCAGTGCCGTAAGACAAACACAACATCCATGCCTGACCGGGATTCGAACCCGGACCCCTTACGGACGAATGATCAGAGGCCAACGCCTTAGACCACTGCGCCACCGACGCGGCAAACACAGGGTCTACATCTGGTCTCCTGGTGTGGGAAGCGATCAGCTATCACTCCCGTAAACGACTAGTGTTTGTACCGGGTACGTTAAACAACACCTTCTACATCAACAACATAATTCAGCCCGTTGTTGTGCCATTTGTAAGGTCGGTCCATCGTGGTGTTTTCCAGCAAGATAACGCACCCCCACACATGGCACGTGCAACGCAACATGCACTTCATGGTATGAGACAACTGCCATGGCCTGCACGTTCACCGGATTTGTCTCCTATTGAGCACGTGTGGGAATTTATGGGACAACGACTTATCTGGTCTCCACGGCCAGCCACGACCATCCCCGATTTACGCGTCCAGGTTGAGGATGCTTGGAACTCAATACCCCAAACTTACATCCAACATCTGTACGACAGATTCCATGCCAGAATTGCACAGTGTGACGCAGTTCATGGCGGTTCAACCTCGTACTAACTATGTTACATGGAAATGTTATTTTTCAGTTTACCAGAAAATAAAGCTGTATTTTGCCATAACGTTTTGATCACGTTATCCTCTGTATTACCTTATTATGCTGTAAAAATTTCGTTGGTATCAGACGTCTCCTTCTTGGTGTTCTTTTTTCACTTTCCGCCAGTGTAGACACAGACGAACTGATTGCCAACAAACGTATTTCTGACTAGTAGCAATTCAACTTGGTGCGATATGATGGTCGCATACGCGTTCGAAGGTGTAGTGGTGAACTGCACGTGGCAGTGTCATGCCGGCCCAAAGTACAGTATTATGGTTTAGTCTTCCAATTCGCGACCTTACCTGATAAGAATTGAGGTCACCCTCATGCAGCCATCCATGAGGAAATTTTTACAGGCAGAAGTTATGCCCTTCTTTCAAAGTTGTCCTGGCAATGTATTCCATTAAGATGACGCACGCCCACATGTGACTCGGAATGCCCAAGACCTTTTCCTTGCACGGCAAACATCGCTTCTTGCCTAGCTTGCACGTTCGCTGGATATGTCCCCGATCGAGTTTGTCTGGAACATGGCAGATCAGTAACTGGCCAGTCCAGCGAATTCGCCACTCTCTACAAACAGAACTCGGTGTCGTATAGATGCTGCTTGGCAGTCGGTATCATAGGAAAAGATCAAGAACCTATTCCATTTAATACCACTCGGTGTAGAGGCTTTTATGGTTGTTCGAGAAAGCTTCGCACCTTACTGAGATCTGGAACGAAGAAATATTTTATAACCCTACAAATGTAATCATTAATCTGCTGTAACATAAAGAATCTGTGATATAAATTTCATCTCAGTAGCATGACCATTTCTTGGTGTTGCAATTTTCACAAAAAAACAGTGTATCCTGTGATTTTCCTGATATACAAACTGACAGGTTTCCTTTCCGTTGTCCACTGTACCCATATTTAGGGTGGATTGCCTATTACCGCCCTATACAAAGCCGAGTCACCTTATTGTGACCACTTCCTACTTTAGACGTCAACAGCGCGTATACAATGAAAGAAAGCACGTGTCGTGAGCTACCTTGGAGGGTATATCAGGTGTGTTGTAGGCATTCTGAAAACACATCACTCGTTGCTGCCATGGATAAAAGGAGCGATTTATCAGATTTAGAAGAAGGGATGATTATCGGCTTTCGGGTCAAGGCTGGTTGCATTTCTGAAACAGCGCATTTTGTAAACTTTTCGCTTGCTACTATGGTTAAAGTGCATCGTGATTGGAGAAATGACACCATTGCGGATAAGCAATGTGGAAACAGCGGAGGATCAAGTGCTATTGATCTGAGAAGTGAACGTCAGCTGCGATGGTGCTTGCGGGTCAAACGCCACGCTACTGTGGAGCAACTGGCTGGCCGAATGAACCAGGTGGATAACGGAAGTATGTCTAAAACGACAATTAAGCAACCCTTGATGTGTATGGGGCTCCGATGCAGATGGATGGTCACTTTACCTGTGGTAACGAAAGTGCATCAGCTTAAACGGCTTACATTTGCGTGGCACTATCGGAATTGGCAAATGATTATTGAAATCCATTGATTGGGAAAGTATTGGCTTGTCCGAAGAGTCACGTTTCCTGCTTCTCCGAACGGCTGGACATTGCAATATAAGGGGATAAACATCGGAGAACAAACACTCTTTTACCATTGGTGTAAGAACAGAAGCTGGTAGGAGTAGCGTTATGGTCTGAGGATTGTTTTCGTGGCATTCTCTGGGACCACTCATTTCTGTTGAAAGCACTACGGACTGAATTATTTATGAATCCATCCTTGCTGACCACCTATACCCATACATGCTTATTGTCTTCACTTGGGCGAATGGGATCTAACATCCCGACAATGCGACGTGTCACGCAGCTAGAAATGTCCGAGAGTGCTTGGAAGAGCACGAAAGAGATCTCAAAGTACTTTCCTGGTCCCCTAATTCCTCATACTTCAACTCAATTGAGCATCTGAGGGACCACATCGATCGTGCTGTTCGATCTACAGATCTTCCACCACGCACCCTCCAGCAGCTGTTAAATGCACTGCAGTCAGCACGGCTCCACATACCTGTGAACGCTTTCCAGCATCTTATTGAGTCATTCCAGCCCATCTTGCTGCTGTCCGCGCTGCACACGGCGGTTACTCTAGATTTTTACTGGTGGTCACAATAAAGTGACTCGACATTGTATATTCCGGTTTTGCTTGCTTTTCAACAGTCCGTCATGTGAAACTCCTAATTAAAACCTTGAATCCTTATACGCTGTCACAACCAGACGTCCCTCTGCCTTTGTACAAAACAAACGTGCGATTTTTTTCTCAGGACAGCGCAGTGAGTATGGAGATAATGATTAAATATTTACCTGATCATAATTTCTTTGAGAAACTTATTTCATAACATTTTTTCGACTCAGTTTTATTCATGTTAAAATCTTTAAAACAAAACCCCCCACTGGGGGCGCAGTGGTTTAAGCGTTTAATTATGACCATTCGCTCGAGAAGTAACCAGGTTCGAATCCCGATGAGACATGGGTTTTGTGTTTGCCTTACGGGGCTGGCTCTATCTCTTCCATGGAACCAGCGGCCTTAAATTTGGGAGGTCGACTGCATATAGCCCATTAGGTTGCTCACTGTGGTCGTCATATCTTCAATCAAAAAAAAAAAACACAGAAAAACTTGTCAAAGAATTAACTGAGCTAATATTTAGAAGTTTTAAACATCAAAGTTCATCTGGTCGTTTTGTTACGTATTACAGAGTTATCACTCCAAGGAAATTACAACTTGCTAATCATTGCCTTTTATTTTTATACACTTACTTAAATGACAATACACTAATTTTATACACTTACTTAAATGACAATACACTAATTTTATGCAGTGTTGTACATCGCACAATTGGGTAAGGGGAAAAATGTACTTTTGGACATGCATTTCGCAAGTGAACGATTTTGCGATCGTTTTAATGCAAAATCAAGTATAGCCAAAAATGAACAAATTAACTAAAACGGATTATTATTAATATATTATTTTTTGTAAAATTTACTGAAAGATTTCTCTCGTAATTCGAAATCATGTTTGTCATGACTGATTTCTAACTATTATTACCGACTTTTAAAAAAATGACTTAGTTTCATCTGGAGGCCAAATACGTACAAAAATGATCTGTAAAGGAAAAAATATTCCTCAAAGTACATGGGAAATCGATAGAATATTCAAAGCAAACAATATATGCATTCTAAATTTGCTTGTAAGACTTACTTGTCTTTCAAGTAACATCTCTCAGAAAACTCGGAAGTTTCATCGTCCTGAAGCGGAAATCGAACCCGCAACTCCCGATTTCCGTTCCAGTTTTCATAATCAAATGGATTTCGCGAAAGACTAGTTAGACTTCCGCTCCAGGGAGAAGAAATTTTCAAGTTTTCTGAGAGATGTTTCACGGATGACCAGTAAGTGGTACAAGCGAATCAGAAATTATATAATGTTTACATTGAATATTAATTCAAAAATGAACTATTTTGCCTTTATAGGAATTTGGAGTTAATAAATAACTTGCAACCACGTCTATTCAAACATTAATTTGTACTATTTAGAAATTTAGGGTTCAGGATTTGAATGTGAAGATATTAATATCATCATCGTCATATCAACCATTATCAATCCACTGCTGGACGAAAGTCTCCCCAAGTTTCTTCCACAACTGTCTTTCCTGTGCCAGTCTCCTCCAGTTTATTCCCGCATACTTTCGCATTTCTTCCACCCATCTCTCATATGGTTTTCTTCTGGTTGTTTTCCTGCACCTTGGATTCCAGTATAAAATTTCGGCTGTTCATCGATGGTCTGTCCTTCCTGCAATATTGCCGGAGTCTGAGGGTCAAGATTTAAGTTGTGGAGTCATTTTAGAGGGGTTTGGCCATAACTCCTCACGCTGGACAAACGAATCAGTGAGTGTGGCACAGAATTTCCTTTAATTCGGATGGTATGCTTATACCGCTATTGGCGGTCGTCGAGGGCCTTTAGTGAGAACATGATGCACCATGAAAAGGCGGGGTTGACATTTGTGAAGGTTGTTTGGTGGGTTATTAGATTTTATTGGCGCAAGGGTCATGGTTGGCCAAAGAGCGCCAGACACAAGACAAACAGACAAAATTAAAAAACGGGGCATAAATCGCAAAATCTGGCTGACCAAGTAAAACCGAACCATGAGTACGAAGGAAGGGCCAAAAAAGACAATGAAACAAACAGTATGAAAAACATGGTACAATGGTGAGAAACAAGCCGATTAAGTAAAACTGAGGAATGAGAATGATAAAACACATTACGAAATCGAACACAACTACACATAGGATGAGTCACTCTCTTCCCCCACACACTCCAATGCAATGCTGGCAGAGGGCGAGGACGAACTGTCACTATCCTCCCCGTCATGTTCCTCTGCAATGTTAGTTGAGGCTGGGGACGAACTGTCACCCTCCTCCCCCGATGTTCCTCTATAATGTTGGTTGAGGGTGGGGACCTCGCTGAGTCCGAGACAGTTGCAATGTTGGTCAGGTGGACCGCGACAGTTGGATGGACACTGCACACCTTTGCGGATTGAGGGCCGGGTCTCCAGCACGTGCAGGCTGTCTGCTGGGAACCGGAAGAGTCGGTCGTCTTCAAAAGAGAAGGCGCAGACTCAGCTGGTCGAATAAGCTGGAGCTCGGTGAAATCCACCTGTGTCGCTTGTTCAGCAGTAGATCGCTTGGCAAGTGCGGCGAGAGCTACAGGGCGCGGAACAAAGGGCTGCACGGGTTGTGGCAGAGACTGAACCACTGCGGCAAAAGTACGCTGTCGGTTGGTGGGTATACCCAACTTGGCCTTGGCAGCAGCGTACGAGAGGCCTTCCAGGGTCTTGAGGCGCTGGGTCGCCATCTCGTCCTTCCATTTCATACAGTTGCGGGAGTAAGCTGCATGGGCCTCACCGCAGTTAACACAGCAGGCCGCAGAAGTGCAACCATCCCCGTCATGTTCACTGGAGCCACAATTTGCACAACGAGCGGAACTCTTACAGAAACGTTGGGAATGCCCGTAGCTCTGGCACCTGAAACAGGGCAGAGGACTGGGAATGTACGGGCGAACTCCACAGACCAAGTAGCCAGCCTTGATTTCGGTCGGAACTTTCGGGGAGTTAAAAGTCAAGATTACATTTTTAGACTTAATCAAGGAACCATCGCGCCGGAACATCATACGACGAGCAGCAATAACACCTTGATCTGCAAGTTCAGTCACCAATTCGTCTTCACTGCATGGCAAGAGATCAAACTCCGAAATAACACCCCGAGAGGTGTTAAGAAACGGGTGAGGTGTCACTTTTACAGGAATGCCTTGAAGACTAGTGAGGTGCAGAAAAGTGTTACTCTGAGAAACACTGCAAGTTTGGACAAGCAGGTCCCCAGAGCGAAGCTTCCTCACAGACTTCAAGGGGCCAACCGCAGCGTCCAAAGCTTTAGAAATGAAAAAGGGAGATCTGGTGGACAGTCTCTCATTCGGATCGATGGATTCTACAAGTAAGTGTGTAGCATGCGTAGTCACAGCAATCGAGGGGAGACGACGCTTCGGAGCGACTGGTACAGCTGCCGAAGAAGAGGTTCCACATTCTTGGTCCAGGTCAAGGTCTAAAGACCGTTTAAGGGTATGAGACTTGGTAGGTTGAGAAGACGAAGGAGAGTCGTTTGCAACTATCTTTTTCTCAGGTGACTTAAATTTGGAGTTTTGTTTTTTGTTTTTACCCATGGAAAAAAGGAGGAAAATTCGTCTGCAAACTACTCCACCCACCACCGAGCCCTACAAGGGAGAACTGGAGGTCTGCAAGCCAAGAAAATGACGCTGGACACAGTTCTGGAGCTTATACGTTGCAGATATAGTCCGTTGGCTGTGATCACACGCACTCGGCGGACACTTCGGCCTCCGGGTACCGTCATGCCAACGCCTTTGGCATGATCCCACAGCCCCCGGGCTTACCCTGCCGTGCTATACGACAAAAAAGCCGCTAAAGCCCTGTACACAACTTGGTACAAGACTTCTGACTAGAGGTGGGTTAGTCTCTAGCCTCCCGTTTACAGCGAAGCCGGGGTCGAAGAGGAGTGTTGGTGCACAGGAGGCACTGCTCCGGTCTCCTGCGACCTCAGCCGCCAGACATCCCATTTCCGCCTCACGGGTCTCCGCACGCGGCAAACATGCAGGTAGGTCTAGCACCCAAACCAGCTAAAAGGAAAAAGAAATCCAGGAAGGGAACCTAAACGGAATCTCAGCAACCTACGAACTGAGCGGTTAATATAATACAGTTAGTGGTGGAGGGTAACAAAACCACAAGACCGGGGTGTTAGTACATAACGTGGTAGCGATTAGGTAGAGTATACAACACGGGCAACTAGCCAGTGGAGAAAATAAATAAAAACAAAAAAGCGAGACACAAGACCAGCTCGGGATCGTGGGGCCGCAACTCCCCAACAGCTGGATGAACAGCCGTCCCTGCAAACACCAACAGCACCGAAACAAAAAAAAACAAGCGGTGGCATGACATCAGATGTTGACCAGTCACAAGGTCAGCTCGGACCGTGGGGGCGCCGCTCCCCAAATAACTGGGAAACCAGTTATCCCCGTGCGGGGCATTTGTGAAGGAGAGGGTGTGGTATGTAGCGCATCACCTGATCTTAGATATTAATATATTTATATGTATTTGTATAGTATTCAATGATATCTTTCAGTGAACCTTTAGTTCGAATCTCTCTCTCTCCCTCCCTCTCTTTGTGTCCGTCTGTTTGTCTGTCGGCTTGTCTGTCTGTCTCTGCCAACCCCCTCTCTCTCTCTCCCTCTCATGGAATTTTTACTTTTCTCTTCAGAAATGTAAGATTCACATTTTAAATATGAAGATATTAATATATTTATATATATATATGTATATTATTGAATGACATCTTTCTGAATATTTGTATATTATTGAATTAATTTTTCTGAATACTTGTATATATAATCGAATTAAATCTTTCTGAACATTTCGAATTATCCATCAATATACCCTCCTGGACGTGATAGAAATTTGCGTCATAGAACGAATCCTTGGATTCTAGCTATCTAGTGTTCACAGTAGAAAGTGTTGGAGATGGTGTAATGGTCTGGAGAAATATTTTTTTTATCTGACATTTTTATGAAAATACTTTGTAACACCAGCTGTATAACGTGCGGTATTTTAACATCGTTACCGGTTATCACTTTTGTTAGTTATCACTTTTGTTTTATTTGGTACATTTTGAAATGGGACTTTTGGTTGAATGGATGAAGATGTTTTGATGTTTTATGTGAGTTAAGTAATTAACGTGCATTCCTCCGGAGGAGGAGGGATACAAATTTTAGAGATATCATTAAGAAACGTGTAGCCTGGGACTTCTGACATCTCTGCATTTTCTTTACACGGCGCAAGACGATTGCTGTCAGCATGATCGGCGACTACAACCTGATTTCAAGTCTAGTCGTCGCTAGACTTCAAAATCAAGGTGGACGACGGGTGAGCAAGTAGCATTTTACTGGGGCAAGTTTAACAGAAACTTTAACTACGAAACACTGAAAGAAAGAATTTTTACTACCGGCTACAAAGGAATTCGCGCAATTTCCCCCTACACACACCTGAAGCAGAGTAGTTATGCAACTGTTAAACCAAAAAATTAGCAGGACCATGACCAGTAGGTTAGTGGTGCACAGTGGTGAAGCGTCAATGGAAGCAAGGGAAGCATTGCTTCCATTGACGATGATTTCTGCTCTGCCGTATTGTCAACGTAGCATATAAACTACGGGCCACTTGTGGACTTTAATTATTACAAATTTTCATTCATATCACTTTTGCCATTTATTTATCGCATAATAACTGCATTGCTTCCCTTACTTACAAGGTCAGGCTTCGCCACTGGTGGTGTATAATACAAATGTTGGTAGAATGTGGCCTTCAACTTTTTGTTCTTGTAATGAATGCATTGCCTTAATTGCTTTTCAAACTTTTGCCTTTTTGCTTAAGAAAACAGTACATCAAATTTTATTATCGTGACTCGTAGACACAGTCCTCTCACAACACCCTTCCTTCAAGCCAGCGACCTTGCCTTGCATTCCTCTCCTCCAAACCAGTCGTCAGCTACGTTCTGTTCCCTCACTATCCCATGGCAGGATTAAGAGCGTTCGTGCAGCTTTAGACTTCACTTTCCCTGTCGGAATTCCCTACTTACATAGTAGAACAAACAAACAGCAGAGCAATTAGTAATGACCTCCCTTAATAAATTTCTATCCACCCTCCTCATTTGCCCCTGGGCACACTAACATGAAAAAAAACTTAAACTAAGGATTCGGAAGGGTGGAGAAGTAAACAACGCAATTCCTAAGCGGAAATACGTTGCGCTACACGACGTAAAACATGAGACATCATTTATTGGCAAAACCAAAATTTTAAAGTTTAAAAAATTCAAAGCTGACTTACCGGCGTGACGCTACGGGTGGGCTTGAGGATCCCAAAATATTTAAGTTGTTAGAACGTATGTCTGGTTTTTCTTTTTCTTTGTTTTTGGTTTTTATTTATTGGAGGTTTAACGACCGCCAAGAGCAACTCAATGGGCTACAAGCAGTCGGCCGTCAGTAATGTAGGGTCACTGGTTCCAGGGAAGGGAGAGAGCCAGTGCCGTAAGAGAAACACAACATCCGTGCCTCATAGGGATCCAAACCCGGATCCCTTTCGGACGAATGATAAGAGGCCATCCCTTACACCACTGCGCCACCGGGGAGGCCATATGGCTGGTGCAACTGTCTAAGATTTTAGGGAACTTATATAAGTGTACCTGCATTTTTCGATTCACAGAAAAAAAATTAATTCACAGAAATTCCTGGATAAATCTATGGAGACGAATAGTAATAACACTAGACTATATTTGTGAAACACTAGCCAGGGATATTACAGTAGATGATTTGGATAAACAAAAGCTTTAATCTGGATTTTTATAAGTTCTTTTAAAATTGAGTTTACACCAATTTTTGAAGTTTTTTTTTAAACATATCTGCTTGTTTACTTTTGCGGCAGGTAAAAGTCTTCGAAAGTCTTCACTGTCTGCTTCTGTTTTGTCATGGTCAAGAGAGGATTTGATTCCATTGATGTGGGATGGTCAAACCTGAGTGGTCATTAACGATAGATTCTTTCATTATTTCATTAATATTTCTGGTCCTTCTTTTAGTTTAGAGATAGTATTAATTAAAGATTTAAATGTACCCAATTCAAAAATTTGTTAAATTAAATGAAAAAGAAAAAAATATATCTAATAAAACTCATCATAAAAAATTTGTGTAACCATTCGTTTTTATTATTCCCTAAATCAGGATAAAGCAAAGGAGAATTAGCATGGTTTTCTGAAACAGTAAATGTTCACGTGCTATTTTATTATGTCTGCAAAATTTATAACACGAAAATAAAGAGATGTGTACTTATATTTTGTGATCGTAATGCAGGCACGAAGCTACAGCACACCGAACTTTTTTTGAGCCAACCCTTAGTCTCCCCCCCCCCAAAAAATACTTAAGTAGTTGGAACATATGGTAGGTGCAACTATCTTAGATTCTAGGGAAACGTGGATGATTAAGATTTTAGGGAACTTAGATAAATGTATGGGAATTTCTCTAATGCACTAAAATTTGTTTTTATTACAATGAATTTTCTGTTAAATTTAGTGTTTTTGCTTCTGGGAATGGAGGGAGTCCTCTGAGAGAATTTCTAAGAGAGTATAGAAGAAACATACCGTATTTATAATTATAGTTTAAAAGATGAGAAAGAGAGAAAGAGATAGAGAGGGGGGGTTCCCTGTCAACAAACTAAAATTCAGAAACTAGGTTACAAACTCAAATTCAGAAACTACTTATGACAGAAAAAAATGAAATAAATAAAAAAACCACGTAAGTAAGCTAAAAGTACGAAGAAATAGTAACCTGCCACAGAGATTCGTATCCAAGGTTCCCATACTACATACGGTGAATAAATACTACGTACAGTATGCATCTAAAAACTTTTGTTAACTAGGGATAACATTATCAGCGTCGGATGAAATCCACATGAACGGAATTTTTTGCCAAAATTTATGCTTCCCTTCATCACGCTTAGCCAACGCCCCCTGGCTTAGCCCCCTCGTAATAGCCCACCCAGTTCTGAGCTGCTGGCGCATCTCGAACTGGGAGGGCAACAACATAAACTTCAGGGTGGGCTCCAGCCATCGGTGCATGCATAGTTTTGCCCCCCCCCCCCCAAATGAAAAAGAAAAATCGCCTAAGTTTCATACAGGTTTTCGCCTGTATTCCGCCTAAGCTAGTTTTTCAAAGCGACAGTAGATGGCGACACGTTAACTCGGCATCGTTTTGCGGTCCGTTACGTTGTGAAAGCGCTAAAGGAAGTGAATAATATGGATTTTGGCGACCCTCAAAAGGACCTTTTGAAATAGGGATTGTGCCATATCTGGGAAACATTTATTTTGACAACATTCACTGAAGCGTGCTGCTCCGACACCTGAGTTGTCCGAAACGAAGAGACGCTTCGACACGGACTGTCATGTGATAGACCTCGGAACATCTTGAGGAGGAAAACAAACCCTGTCGTTCATACCAGAAAATACACGTTTCCTCATCCTTAGCAACTTCATCCAAAAACGTCTTCCAATTCTACATGTTAAGAGAGGTTGCAAGAAATACCCACAAAAAGCTTAAACACAGGCGGAAATAACTTACGAGATCACAGGAGCACAAATCATTACTCAAAAAACCGGAGCTATAACGGATTGCACGTGAAAGTGTGAGAAAAGAGGAAGACAGGTCTTAAAATTAGAGCAGAATGGCTGTAACGTAGAGTCATATATCATCGTCATCTATCATCGCTTTGGAAAACTAGCTTGGGGCCGAATGCTGAAGTTAAGCCCAATTTTCTTTTAAAAAAATAAAAAAGGAAATATGAATATGTTATTAATCGCTCTCCAGTAACAAACTTTTGAACTCTTTTGAAATAGCGCGAGTTTTCATTCGATTCACATGAGTAAATTCATGGTATTACCAGCGAAAAGTGTTTTTGTTTTCCTTCACATTTTTCTTAATAACATTTTCATTTCTCAATAGATCTGAAAAAAAAATTGAATTTACCACAATATTGTAATTAATGTAACATATTACACACAGAGTATTAGACAATGGGCTGCATAATTTTGGGAGCAACAAAAGAAAACGAATAAAGGTTTTGAAAACAAGAATAAGGACAGGCAGATAAAAGGTGAAAGAACGGTAAATATCCACAACAGATGTAAAATGAAGAATAATAATGTAATTACTGCAATGTCAAAAGTTAGGAGCTGGAGAGAATTACATCGGAAAGTGGGGAAAATCAGCGATATCGGCACCCCATCAGTAAGCATAAAAATGTCATCACAATGAATTGTTGTGCCATACCTGGTAGTAGGGAGGGGGCAAAATACCCAGACGAATCTCTGATATTACAGAATGCATTTCTACTAAAATAACATACTCAGCGTGCACCATTTCAAAAGTGTGTGTTGAATATATTAATTTTGAGAAACATCTTATACATGAATATTCTATAAGTTACTAGCGTATAGCCCGTCCTAGGACGGTTGTTTTTAAGCTTTAAATAAATATTAATATTGGGTTGTCGGAAAAGTCATGACATATTTTGGCACCAGATGGCAGTTGGGCGGTTTTGGAAGTACTAGAGGCATGCGCAGCTCTGTTATCGCTATGGCATTCTTTTTTTTTTTTTTTTGATTGGAGGTTTGACGACCACCGTGAGCAACTCAGTGGGCTATAAGCAGTCGCCCGTCCCTAGTTTGGGGTCACTGGTTAAAGGGAAGGGAGAGAGCCAGTGCCGTAATACAAACACAACATCCATGTCTCACCGGGATTCGAACCCGGACCCCGTTCGGACGAATGATCAGAGGCCATCTCTTAGACCACTGTGCCACCGGGGCGGCATGCTATGGCATTCGACAGGTGCCAGTTCTAGCTGCAGTCTAAAAGGAATAGTGAGCGATTTGGTTGATTCGCGGAGATTTGACATCAAGTTCAAGATGGAAGACCAAACTGTGCATTTTCGCCATTATTTACTGTTTTACTTCCGTAAAGGGAAGAACGCGCGTCAAGCTTGTGAAAAGCTGCGTAAAGTGTACGGTGATAATGCTCTACAAGAACGTCAGTACCAGCGGTGGTTCGCAAAATTCCGTGCTTGGTAATTTTCACCTCAACGATGCTCCTCGGTCTGGAAGGCCAACCGAGGTTGATGACGACCAAATCAAGGTATTGATAGAGTCAACCCCACGTTACACGACACGAGAGATTGCAGACACATTGCTCATCCATCATCCAAGCCTTCACGACCACCTGAAGAAGCTGGGATACGTAAGCAAGCTCAATGTGTGGGTTCCTCATGAACTCAAAGAGGCTCAATTGATGGCGCGTATTAACATCGGCGAGGTGCTCATTAAACGTGAGGAAAACGATCCTTTTTTGAAGCGAATGATAACTGGTGACGAAAAATGGATTGTGTAAAACAATGTGCTGCGCAAACGGTCTTGGTCCCGACGAGCTGCTTAGCCTCAAACGACATCCAAAGCAGACATTCATCAGCGGAAGGTTCTGGTCTCAGTGTGGTGGGATTTTTAAGGTGTCGTGTTTTTCGAGCTCCTACCACGGAACCAAACAATCAATTCGAATGTGTACTGTTGCTAATTGGACAGTTTGAACGAATCCATCATCCAGAAACCTCCAAAGCTCCTTGTACAGTTTTTCGCCACGAAAGACAGGTCCTTCTATGAACGAGGCATTCTGCAGCTCACTGAAAGATGGCAAAAGGTTATCGAACAAAACGGGCATTATATCATTGATTGATCTTTGTTCTTTCTATCAATAAATGACGTTTGCAAAACATGGCTAAAATACGTCATGACTTTTCCGACAACCCAATATATTGGGGATGTTGACCGTCCTGTGATGGAGTGAATTTTTTAATTGAAGCAGATTGAAACCAAATCAAACAGACTCCGGATTTCTGTAAGGAAACATAGTAAAAAGGTATATGGTGAGAACTCATTCTGCATTCATGCTGGAACTAAAAATTATATGCTATTTATTTCCGTTTTTCAAATAACATTCTGCGTAAAATATTTGTTGTTCTTTTTCAACTGTAGATTAGAGTGTTTAGATAGATCGATATTTTGTAAAATGCGTAATATATTCAACACTAAACTCGAAAAGTTGTTTTCGCGTGCACTTACCTTAATAACTTTTTCTTTGATCTTTCTCGTTAAATGACTTTTTCTCCGGCACACTTGTTATTCTCTTCACGGCTTGTTTTAGACTGTGTTATTCGACGGTCAGTTTGAAACTTCATACCAAAGCTTTTTCTACAAATAATGCGACACCTGGTATTACAAATCGGAACTATTTAAATTCTCGACAATGTGCTATTGGGGTGACATCTGCTTTTAGATGCAATCTTGCTCACTTGGACATTTCAAGGTTTCAGTTTTTATTGTAGGTTACAGCGTTTAGATAGATCGACAATTTGCATAATGTATAATAAAATCAGCACTAAATTCGGAAAGTTAGTTAACTTGAAAAAAGTTAAAAATAATTAAAGCGTACAAATTAATATTGGAATTGTGCTAAATTAAATTCATATACAAACACAACTTGCCGTGATATTAAGATCTTAATATGAATTTTGTGGATCGGATAAATAGAACTAGAGTAATTGATAAGCCAATGTTTTTAAATTAGCACGCGATCACCTTGACATCTAAAAGTGATCGCGTGCAAACTGAAATTGCTGTGATATGAAGAATTCAATTTGAATTTTGTAGATCGGATAAATAAAACTCGAGTCATTAATAATCCAATGTTTAAATTAGCACGCGATCACGTGGACATCTAAATGTGATCGGGTGCAAACTCAACTTGCTATGATATAAAAAATTCAATTCGATTTTTGTAGATTGGAAAAATTGAACTCGAGTCATTATCCAATGTTTTTAAATTAGCACGCGATTACCTTGACATCTAAATGGATCGCGCGCTATTAGAGTATACAGCAGGCAGTCCTTGTGACATCGCGAGAGCATACACGAATTGTTCGATAAGTGATAGCGCAACAATGTAGACGTTGCTGTGACATCAAGCGTTCCATAGCGACAGGCGGATCTGGGTGTTTATATATTATTGTTATAGGCGTGTATATATAATAATTACAATATACTAATAGTTACCAAAAGATAATTTAGGTTTCCCCGCACAAATCAGCTAGCTCTGATTTCTGCGGGGCATCCTTAAGCAACCGAGCACTAGGCGGCGCCTGAGGCTCCAGTCAAAACATCCTTGCTGACGTCCTTGACTATAACCCCGGTAACTTTTGAACTGGTACAGATAATCCAGCATACTTGGTGGCGCTGCTGTAGATTTATAACGGAGGGTGACTTGTAAACGAACTTCTTCGCATAAATTTAATCGTACTAGTGTATGATTAAATTTACTGATCTGCTCAGGGGCAGGACAGATTGGATCGACTAAACCAGGCTGTGAATTTTAGTCTTACGGTTCAAAATAAATACACACATACCTGTAAGACCTTTTGAATTCTGTCACACACACATACACATAAATCTGTTAGCTCCTGGATGAAAGAGAACTGTTGAAATCTACATTCTAAAACGAGCACAGATCTTAACAACTTAATTTGTGAAAGAATTTATAAAATTCACTCAGGACTAAATGTAGCATCTAACCACGCTTAAACTGGGGTGTTATATCAGAAAATAATTTCCTTTAAAATTTTTATTTTGAAAAAAAAAAAAAAAAAAAATAAATAAAGCTGTTAAAATATGAGCGTGCCACATAACTATTTTCCTATGCAATGGCTGTTTAGCACGTCTTTTGTAAAAAAAGATCGTGCTTATGTTATCGGTTTGTCCGTCCGTCCGTCTGTACATACGGTATCTCTGCAACTATAAGTCCGATTTCAAAAATTCTCTTTGCATTCGAAAGCTTGAAATATGCGAATGATGATCCTTTATTTCGTTTTTTTACCATGTACAATTTCGCCGCTAGAGGGCGTAAATGCAGATGATGTCGAATTCAAAAATACGTTTTATTCCACATATTTGCTTCCAAACATCCGATTGAAAAAATCTTTTATCTTTCGATTCCATTTATGTCGAAGAGTACTTTGGATATAGTTTCTTTTTTTTTAATTACGCATTTTTTTCTTTTTTATTTCCGCTAGGGGTGTAAAAGTAAATTGCATTTTTTTACGATAACTCTTCTTCTAAAACTCCGATTTGAAATTTTTTTTTCAGCGGATACATCACCTGATGCACAATCTTTTGCATATAATTTCGATTTTTTGGTAAAGAATACTTTGGCAACCAGGGGGCGTAAGTGCTAATTTTTTCTTCTGATGTATTTGCCATAAAATCTGAGCTTCTAAAATATCGATTGAAAAAATTATTTCGTCGACTGATGCCACTCACATCGATAAACCTTTTCGGAATATTTTCTTCCTAAAATATTCCACAGATTCTCCGCCAGGGGTCGTAGATCTCTATCTTATTTTTGGCAATATCTCGACTTCTAGGCGTCCGATTTGAAAAATTCCTTCTTTGTTGGATAGTGTTTTCCGTGTGACATGTTTTTCATATAATTTCAATTTTTTTCAAGTAATTCATAGACTTTCTGCTAGGGGGCGTAAAGCTAAATTGCGTTTTTCCCTATATCTCGGCTTCTAAATCTCCGATCTGAAAAATTCTTTCTGCACCGGATAAAGTTCCTGATGGGAAATCGTTTGCACGTAATTTCTAATTTTTGTAAAGAAATAGTTTGGCCACCAGGGGTCGTAAACCTTAATTTCCGCTTCTGAAGTATTTGCAGCAAAATATGAGCTTCCAAATTCTCGATTGAAAATAACGTCGTTTGTAGACCGATACTAATCATGCCTTCAAACTTTTTAGAAATATATTCTTCTTATAATATTGCACGGTTTATACGCCAGGGAGCGTAGATGTATATCTTATTTTTGTCAATATCTCGACTTCTAACAGTCCGATTTAAAAAATTCCTTCTTTGTTGGATACTGTTTCTAGTGTGACATGTTTTTCCTATAAACTCAAAAATTTCAAGTAATTCACAGACTTTCCGCTAGGGGCCGTAAAGGTAAATTGTGTTTTCCCCTATATCTCTGCTTCCAAATCTCCGACCCGAAAAATTCTTTCTGCACCGGATACAACTCCTGATGGGAAATCGTTTGCACGTAATTTAAAATTTTGTAAAAAATTATTTGGCCACCAGGGGGTGTAAGCCTTAATTTCCGCTTCTGTTGTATTTGCAGCAAAATATGAGCTTCTGAAATCTCGATTTAAAAAGACTTTTGTGGGCCGATACTACTCATGTCGACAAACATTTTAGGAACATTATCTTCTTGAAATAATGCATGGTTTTAACGCCAGGGGCGTAGATGCATACCTTATTTTTGTCAATATATCTACTTCTAAAAATCCGATTTGAAAACATCCTGGTTGATCTGGTCTGACCAACCAAGAGGCAGATATAAGTGAAAGCAGTTAGGGGCAAAGAATAAAATGTAAACTTGAATGAATACATCAAAAGACAAATAATGTTGTAGACCATTCGTAGCAAAATAATAATCTTATTAAATATAATCTTGGTAACTGAAGATTGTTCGTAAATTGTTATAGGTGCTAGGTTAAATTGAAATTTCTCCAACATTGCAAATGAATGTGTGTGTCTGTAAGTAATTTCAAACTATGGAATTTAAAACATGAATGTTGAAGATTAGTTGAAAAGAAAACAGCCACTACCTTTGAAAACTGAATCTTGCTCGTGATATTTTATAAGCCGTATGTGATATTTGTAAGTCTGATCGGTTTTAGGAGTTTAGCTGTTCTATAAAATTCATTGACACGTGAACAATGTTTTAGCTATATGTTATCACCGTCAATATATTTGAAAAAATGTTATATTTTAATAAATGGTTAGCATTCCAATTAAGTACGATTTGGTAATTCCTTTTCATTGTATTAAACGCCCGTTCAGAGCTATACGCGTTTGAACAGGGGATTGTATGAATAAAAGAAAGTTGTGCTGTATGCATTCGCGTGTACTTTGACTCAGAGTGTTAATGCTGACTGGTGAGCTTCACGGGATGCGTGTAAGTAATTCTCTGTGTAGCGATTGAACACGCAGCATTTGTGGCTTTCAGACAGCATGATTTTGCATGTGCGAAATAATAGATGCGTTGTTATTGTTGTGTGTAATTGAATGGCGGAGAAAGTGTTACCTCTGTGTTCCCCTCACATTCGGGGAAGAGGAATACCGGACTTCTGAGAATCCCCCGAAGCACATTTTTTAGTAGTGTGTCTCACTGGAAAACTTTATGTTTTAGGAGACAATATTTTTCTATCTTGAATTTTTCTTTTATGGAAACCAGTTTCCTTTTGTTTCAGAATGTTTCTGCGCCACTATGTAGGAGGCACGCAACAAAAGAAGAAGGAAAAAAAGTCCCCAATTTTTGTGACCCGTGAGCGGGGACGTTGCTGAACTTCGAAATGAGGGTTGGCAATGTGTGGGCGAGTAGTAATTTTGGTGGGGCAAGTTTGATAGCAAATTTATTTACGAAATACTGAAAGAAATAATTTTTAATGCTTTTCACTACCGGCTACAAAGGAATTCCTGCAATCCCTCCCTGACCGTAACTGATCATTGGTGTAAGATACAAGTGTTGGTAGCATGCCGGCTTCAACTTGTATCTTGCTGTGACTGCATTGTCTTAATTGCTTTCCAAAATTTTGCTCATGAAAAATATTACTGTACTTAAATAATTTTTTAAAAGGAAAATATCCTCTTTGTTTACCCGAATCAAATTTCAACGTCGAAACACTCAGACACAATACCTAACCCCTCCTTAACTCCCTTCAGCCTCCCCGGTAGGGCAATGGTCTAAACGCTGGCTTCTGACCATTTGCGAGTTTAACGACCACAGTGAGAAACTCCACGATGGGGTATAAGCGATACCTATAAAGTGATCCGACCCTAATTTAGGGCCACTGGGTGCATTGAAGAAAAACAGCCACTGTAGTATGATAAACACAACATCCATGGCTTACGCGAATAGGGATCAGAAGCCAGCGCGAAGACCACTGCGCCACGAGGGCGGCATGGTATAGCTTTAAATTCCACTTTTCGTGTTGGGTTTCCTTACTTTGTAGCACAAAAAACAAAAAAACAAAAAAAAAACAGAACAATTAATAATAACATCCCTCAGTGAAGTCCTATCCTCCCTCCTCAATCACCCCTGGCCACACTAACGTGAAAAAAGAGCTTGAACTAAGGATTTGGAAGAGTAGTGACAATTACATTTCATGGCCCTGGGAATTCTATTTTGATAACCTTTCTATGGAGACGTAAACAACGCACTTCGAAGGGGGAAATACATCGTAGGGCTAGATGAAGAAAAATACGAGATCTATTATTATTTGGCAAAGTTCAGATTATATTTCAAAGTTAAAAAAAATTGAAAACTGGTACATCTTGAACTGGGTGGGCAAGACAAATTTCAGTGTATGCTCCAGCCCACCCTCGCATCCCTTGGCGACGTCCCTGCCCATGAGTCACAGGGGTAGGGACGTCGACAGGATTCCTATTTCGGCGACATTTTTTTCAGATACCTATAAACAATGGTGGATTTTGTGATAGATCTTTTAGTTATCACTTTTGTTTTATTTGGTATATTTTGAAATGGGACTTTTGGTTGAATGGATGAAGATGTTTTGATGTTTTATGTGAGTTAAGTAATTAACGTGCACTCCTCCGGAGGGGGAGGGATACAAATTTTAGAGATCTCATTAAGAAACGTGTAGCCTGGGACTTCTGACATCTCTGCATTTTCCTCCCACGGCGCAAGACGATTGCTGTCAGCATGATCGGCGACTACAACCTGATTTCAAGTCTAGTCGTCGCTAGACTTCGAAATCAAGGTGGACGACGGGTGAGCAAGTAGCATTTTACTGGGGCAAGTTTAACAGCAACTTTAATTACGAAACACTGAAAGAAAGAATTTTTACTACCGGCTTCAAAGGAATTCGCGCAATTTCCCCCACACACACCTGAAGCAGAGTAGTTATGCAACTGGTAAACCAAAAACTTAGCATGACCATGACCAGTAGGTTAGTGGTGCACAGTGGTGAAGCGTCAATTGAAGCAAGGGAAGCATTGCTTCCATTAACGATGATTTCTGCCCTGCCGTATTGTCAACGTAGCATATAAACTACGGGCCACTTGTGGACTTTAAATATTACA
The DNA here is from genome assembly GCA_039090855.1 of Macrothele yani. Lineage (NCBI taxonomy): Eukaryota > Metazoa > Arthropoda > Arachnida > Araneae > Macrothelidae > Macrothele > Macrothele yani. Next base: position 77,195,818 of record CM077033.1, on the reverse strand, counting down.
AATTTTCATTCATATCACTTTTGCCATTTATTTATCGCATAATAACTGCATTGCTTCCCTTACTTACAAGGTCAGGCTTCGCCACTGGTGGTGTATAATACAAATGTTGGTAGAATGTGGCCTTCAACTTTTTTTTCTTGTAATGAATGCATTGCCTTAATTGCTTTTCAAACTTTTGCCTTTTTGCTTAAGAAAACAGTACATCAAATTTTATTATCGTGACTCGTAGACACAGTCCTCTCACAACACCCTTCCTTCAAGCCAGCGACCTTGCCTTGCATTCCTCTCCTCCAAACCAGTCGTCAGCTACGTTCTGTTCCCTCACTATCCCATGGCAGGATTAAGAGCGTTCGTGCAGCTTTAGACTTCACTTTCCCTGTCGGAATTCCCTACTTACATAGTAGAACAAACAAACCGCAGAGCAATTAGTAATGACCTCCCTTAATGAATTTCTATCCACCCTCCTCATTTGCCCCTGGGCACACTAACATGAAAAAAGACTTAAACTAAGGATTCGGAAGGGTGGAGAAGTAAACAACGCAATTCCTAAGCGGAAATACGTTGCGCTACACGACGTAAAACATGAGACATCATTTATTGGCAAAACCAAAATTTTAAAGTTTAAAAAATTCAAAGCTGACTTACCGGCGTGACGCTACGGGTGGGCTTGAGGCCCCCAAAATATTTAAGTTGTTAGAACGTATGTCTGGTTTTGCTTTTTTTTTGTTTTTGGTTTTTATTTATTGGAGGTTTAACGACCGCCATGAGCAACTCAATGGGCTACAAGCAGTCGGCCGTCAGTAATGTAGGGTCACTGGTTCCAGGGAAGGGAGAGAGCCAGTGCCGTAAGAGAAACACAACATCCGTGCCTCATAGGGATCCAAACCCGGATCCCTTTCGGACGAATGATAAGAGGCCATCCCTTACACCACTGCGCCACCGGGGAGGCCATATGGCTGGTGCAACTGTCCAAGATTTTAGGGAACTTATATAAGCGTACCTGCATTTTTCGATTCACAGAAAAAAAAATTAATTCACAGAAATTCCTGGATAAATCTATGGAGACGAATAGTAATAACACTAGACTATATTTGTGAAACACTAGCCAGGGATATTACAGTAGATGATTTGGATAAACAAAAGCTTTAATCTGGATTTTTATAAGTTCTTTTAAAATTGAGTTTACACCAATTTTTGAAGTTTTTTTTATCATATCTGCTTGTTTACTTTTGCGGCAGGTAAAAGTCTTCGAAAGTCTTCACTGTCTGCTTCTGTTTTGTCATGGTCAAGAGAGGATTTGATTCCATTGATGTGGGATGGTCAAACCTGAGTGGTCATTAATGATAGATTCTTTCATTATTTCATTAATATTTCTGGTCCTTCTTTTAGTTTAGAGATAGTATTAATTAAAGATTTAAATGTACCCAATTCAAAAATTTGTTAAATTAAATGAAAAAAATATCTAATAAAACCCATCATAAAAAATTTGTGTAACCATTCGTTTTTATTATTCCCTAAATCAGGATAAAGCAAAGGAGAATTAGCATGGTTTTCTGAAACAGTAAATGTTCACGTGCTATTTTATTATGTCTGCAAAATTTATAACACGAAAATAAAGAGATGTGTACTTATATTTTGTGATCGTAATGCAGGCACGAAGCTACAGCCCACCGAACTTTTTTATGAGCCAACCCTCAGTCTCCCCCCCCCCCCCCCCAAAAAAAAAAAATTACTTAAGTAGTTGGAACATATGGTAGGTGCAACTATCTTAGATTCTAGGGAAACGTGAATGATTAAGATTTTAGGGAACTTAGATAAATGTATGGGCATTTCTCTAATGCACTAAAATTTGTTTTTATTACAATGAATTTTCTGTTAAATTTAGTGTTTTTGCTTCTGGGAATGGAGGGAGTCCTCTGAGAGAATTTCTAAGAGAGTATAGAAGAAACATACCGTATTTATAATTATAGTTTAAAAGATGAGAAAGAGATAGAGAAGGGGGGGGGGTTCCCTGTCAACAAACTAAAATTCAGAAACTAATTTACAAACTCAAATTCAGAAACTACTTATGACAGAAAAAAAATGAAATAAATAAAAAAACTACGTAAGTAAGCTAAAAGTGCGAAGAAATAGTAACCTGCCACAGAGATTCGTATCCAAGGTTCCCATACTACATACGGTGAATAAATACTACGTACAGTATGCATCTAAAAACTTTTTTTAACTAGGGATAACATTATCAGCGTCGGATGAAATCCACATGAACGGAATTTTTTGCCAAAATTTATGCTTCCCTTCATCACGCTTAGCCAACGCCCCCTGGCTTAGCCCCCTCGTGATAGCCCACCCAGTTCTGAGCTGCTGGCGCATCTCGAACTGGGAGGGCAACAACATAAACTTCAGGGTGGGCTCCAGCCATCGGTGCATGCATAGTTTTGCCCCCCCCCCCCAAATGAAAAAGAAAAATCGCCTAAGTTTCATACAGGTTTTCGTCTGTATTCCGCCTGAGCTAGTTTTTCAAAGCGACAGTAGATAGCGACACGTTAACTCGGCATCGTTTTGCGGTCCGTTACGTTGCGAAAGCGCTAAAGGAAGTGAATAATATGGATTTTGGCGACCCTCAAAAGGACCTTTTTGAATAGGGATTGTGCCATATCTGGGAAACATTTATTTTGACAACATTCACTGAAGCGTGCTGCTCCGACACCTGAGTTGTCCGAAACGAAGAGACGCTTCGACACGGACTGTCATGTGATAGACCTCGGAACATCTTGAGGAGGAAAACAAACCCTGTCGTTCATACCAGAAAATACACGTTTCCTCATCCTTAGCAACTTCATCCAAAAACGTCTTCCAATTCTACATGTTAAGAGAGGTTGCAAGAAATACCCACAAAAAGCTTAAACACAGGCGGAAATAACTTACGAGATCACAGGAGCACAAATCATTACTCAAAAAACCGGAGCTATAACGGATTGCACGTGAAAGTGTGAGAAAAGAGGAAGACAGGTCTTAAAATTAGAGCAGAATGGCTGTAACGTAGAGTCATATATCATCGGTATCTATCATCGCTTTGGAAAACTAGCTTGGGGCCGAATGCTGAAGTTAAGCCCAATTTTCTTTTAAATAAATTAAAAATGAAATATGAATATGTTATTAATCGCTCTCCAGTAACAAACTTTTGAACTCTTTTGAAATAGCGCGAGTTTTCATTCGATTCACATGAGTAAATTCATGGTATTACCAGCGAAAAGTGTTTTTTTTTTCCTTCACATTTTTCTTAATAACATTTTCATTTCTCAATAGATCTGAAAAAAAAATTGAATTTACCACAATATTGTAATTAATGTAACATATTACACACAGAGTATTAGACAATGGGCTGCATAATTTTGGGAGCAACAAAAGAAAACGAATAAAGGTTTTGAAAACAAGAATAAGGACAGGCAGATAAAAGGTGAAAGAACGGTAAATATCCACAACAGATGTAAAATGAAGAATAATAATTTATTACTGCAATGGCAAAAGTTAGGAGCTGGAGAGAATTACATCGGAAAGTGGGGAAAATCAGCGATATCGGCACCCCATCAGTAAGCATAAAAATGTCATCACAATGAATTGTTGTGCCATACCTGGTAGTAGGGGGGCAAAATACCCAGACGAATCTCTGATATTACAGAATGCATTTCTACTAAAATAACATACTCAGCATACACCATTTCAAAAGTGTGTGTTGAATATTTTAATTTTGAGAAACATCTTATACATGAATATTCTATAAGTTACTAGCGTATAGCCCGTCCTAGGACGGTTGTTTTTAAGCTTTAAATAAATATTAATATTGGGTTGTCGGAAAAGTCATGACATATTTTGGCACCAGATGGCAGTTGGGCGGTTTTGGAAGTACTAGAGGCATGCGCAGCTCTGTTATCGCTATGGCATTCTTTTTTTTTTTTTGATTGGAGGTTTGACGACCACCGTGAGCAACTCAGTGGGCTATAAGCAGTCGCCCGTCCCTAGTTTGGGGTCACTGGTTCCAGGGAAGGGAGAGAACCAGTGCCGTAATACAAACACAACAACCATGTCTCACCGGGATTCGAACCCGGACCCAGTTCGGACGAATGATCAGAGGCCATCTCTTAGACCACAGTGCCACCGGGGCGGCATGCTATGGCATTCGACAGGTGCCAGTTCTAGCTGCAGTCTAAAAGGAATAGTGAGCGATTTGGTTGATTTGCGGAGATTTGACATCAAGTTCAAGATGGAAGACCAAACTGTGCATTTTCGCCATTATTTACTGTTTTACTTCCGTTAAGGGAAGAACGCGCGTCAAGCTTGTGAAAAGCTGCGTAAAGTGTACGGTGATAATGCTCTACAAGAACGTCAGTACCAGCGGTGGTTCGCAAAATTCCGTGCTGGTAATTTTCACCTCAACGATGCTCCTCTGTCCGGAAGGCCAACCGAGGTTGATGACGACCAAATCAAGGCATTGATAGAGTCAACCCCACGTTACACGACACGAGAGATTGCAGACACATTGCACATCCATCATCCAAGCCTTCACGACCACCTGAAGAAGCTGGGATACGTAAGCAAGCTCGATGTGTGGGTTCCTCATGAACTCAAAGAGGCTTAATTGATGGCGCGTATTAACATCGGCGAGTTGCTCATTAAACGTGAGGAAAACGATCCTTTTTTGAAGCGAATGATAACTGGTGACGAAAAATGGATTGTGTAAAACAATGTGCTGCGCAAACGGTCTTGGTCCCGACGAGCTGCTTAGCCTCAAACGACATCCAAAGCAGACATTCATCAGCGGAAGGTTCTGGTCTCAGTGTGGTGGGATTTTTAAGGTGTCGTGTTTTTCGAGCTCCTACCACGGAACCAAACAATCAATTCGAATGTGTACTGTTGCCAATTGGACAGTTTGAACGAATCCATCATCCAGAAACCTCCAAAGCTCCTTGTACAGTTTTTCGCCACGAAAGACAGGTCCTTCTATGAACGAGGCATTCTGCAGCTCACTGAAAGATGGCAAAAGGTTATCGAACAAAACGGGCATTACATCATTGATTGATCTTTGGTCTTTCTATCAATAAATGACGTTTGCTAAACATGGCTAAAATACGTCATGACTTTTCCGACAACCCAATATATTGGGGATGTTGACCGTCCTGTGATGGAGTGAATTTTTTATTTGAAGCAGATTGAAACCAAATCAAACAGACTCCGGATTTCTGTAAGGAAACATAGTAAAAAGGTATATGGTGAGAACTCATTCTGCATTCATGCTGGAACTAAAAATTATATGCTATTTATTTCCGTTTTTCAAATAACATTCTGCGTAAAATATTTGTTGTTCTTTTTCAACTGTAGATTAGAGTGTTTAGATAGATCGATATTTTGTAAAATGCGTAATATATTCAACACTAAACTCGAAAAGTTGTTTTCGCGTACACTTACCTTAATAACTTTTTCTTTGATCTTTCTCGTTAAATGACTTTTTCTCCGGCACACTTGTTATTCTCTTCACGGCTTGTTTTAGACTGTTTTATTCGACGGTCAGTTTGAAACTTCATACCAAAGCTTTTTCTACAAATAATGCGACACCTGGTATTACAAATCGGAACTATTTAAATTCTCGACAATGTGCTATTGGGGTGACATCTGCTTTTAGATGCAATCTTGCTCACTTGGACATTTCAAGATTTCAGTTTTTATTGTAGGTTACAGCGTTTAGATAGATCGACAATTTGCAAAATGTATAATAAAATCAGCACTAAATTCGGAAAGTTAGTTAACTTGAAAAAAGTTAAAAATAATTAAAGCGTACAAATTAATATTGGAATTGTGCTAAATTAAATTCATATACAAACACAACTTGCCGTGATATTAAGATCTTAATATGAATTTTGTGGATCGGATAAATAGAACTAGAGTAATTGATAAGCCAATGTTTTTAAATTAGCACGCGATCACCTTGACATCTAAAAGTGATCGCGTGCAAACTGAAATTGCTGTGATATGAAGAATTCAATTTGAATTTTGTAGATCGGATAAATAAAACTCGAGTCATTAATTATCCAATGTTTAAATTAGCACGCGATCACGTGGACATCTCCATGTGATCGGGTGCAAACTCAACTTGCTATGATATAAAAAATTCAATTCGATTTTTGTAGATTGGAAAAATTGAACTCGAGTCATTATCCAATGTTTTTAAATTAGCACGCGATTACCTTGACATCTAAATTGATCGCGCGCTATTAGAGTATACAGCAGGCAGTCCTTGTGACATCGCGAGAGCATACACGAATTGTTCGATAAGTGATAGCGCAACAATGTAGACGTTGCTGTGACATCAAGCGTTCCATAGCGACAGGCGGATCTGGGTGTTTATATATTATTGTTATAGGCGTGTATATATAATAATTACAATATACTAATAGTTACCAAAAGATAATTTAGGTTTCCCCCGCACAAATCAGCTAGCTCTGATTTCTGCGGGGCATCCTTAAGCAACCGAGCACTAGGCGGCGCCTGAGGCTCCAGTCAAAACATCCTTGCTGACGTCCTTGACTATAACCCCGGTAACTTTTGAACTGGTACAGATAATCCAGCATACTTGGTGGCGCTGCTGTAGATTTATAACGGAGGGTGACTTGTAAACGAACTTCTTCGCATAAATTTAATCGTACTAGTGTACGATTAAATTTACTGATCTGCTCAGGGGCAGGACAGATTTGGTCGACTAAACCAGGCCGTGAATTTTAGTCTTACGGTTCAAAATAAATACACACATACCTGTAAGACCTTTTGAATTCTGTCACACACACATACACATAAATCTTTTAGCTCCTGGATGAAAGAGAACTGTTGAAATCTACATTCTAAAACGAGCACAGATCTTAACAACTTAATTTGTGAAAGAATTTATAAAATTCACTCAGGACTAAATGTAGCATCTAACCACGCTTAAACTGGGGTGTTATATCAGAAAATAATTTCCTTTAAAATTTTTATTTTGAAAAAATAAAAAAAAAATAAAATAAAGCTGTTAAAATATGAGCGTGCCACATAGCTATTTTCCTATGCAATGGCTTTTTAGCACGTCTTTTGTAAAAAAAGTTCGTGCTTATGTTATCGGTTTGTCCGTCCGTCCGTCTGTACATACGGTATCTCTGTAACTATAAGTCCGATTTCAAAAATTCTCTTTGCATTCGAAAGCTTGAAATATGCGAATGATGATCCTTTATTTCGTTTTTTTACCATGTACAATTTCGCCGCTAGAGGGCGTAAATGCAGATGATGTCGAATTCAAAAATACGTTTTATTCCACATATTTGCTTCCAAACATCCGATTGAAAAAATCTTTTATCTTTCGATTCCATTTATGTCGAAGAGTACTTTGGATATAGTTTCTTTTTTTTAATTACGCATTTTTTTCTATTTTATTTCCGCTAGGGGCGTAAAAGTAAATTGCATTTTTTTACGATAACTCTTCTTCTAAAACTCCGATTTGAAATTTTTTTCAGCGGATACATCACCTGATGTACAATCTTTTGCATATAATTTCGATTTTTTGGTAAAGAATACTTTGGCAACCAGGGGGCGAAAGTGCTAATTTTTTCTTCTGATGTATTTGCCATAAAATCTGAGCTTCTAAAATATCGATTGAAAAAATTATTTCGTCGACTGATGCCACTCACATCGATAAACCTTTTCGGAATATTTTCTTCCTAAAATATTCCACAGATTCTCCGCCAGGGGTCGTAGATGTCTATCTTATTTTTGGCAATATCTCGACTTCTAGGCGTCCGATTTGAAAAATTCCTTCTTTGTTGGATAGTGTTTTCCGTGTGACATGTTTTTCATATAATTTCAATTTTTTCAAGTAATTCATAGACTTTCTGCTAGGGGGCGTAAAGCTAAATTGCGTTTCCCCCTATATCTCTGCTTCTAAATCTCCAATCTGAAAAATTCTTTCTGCACCGGATAAAGTTCCTGATGGGAAATCCTTTGCACGTAATTTCTAATTTTTGTAAAAAAATAGTTTGGCCACCAGGGGTCGTAAACCTTAATTTCCGCTTCTGAAGTATTTGCAGCAAAATATGAGCTCTAAATTCTCGATTGAAAATAACGTCGTTTGTAGACCGATACTAATCATGCCTTCAAACTTTTTAGAAATATATTCTTCTTATAATATTGCACGGTTTATACGCCAGGGGCGTAGAGGTACATCTTATTTTTTTCAATATCTCGACTTTTAGGAGTCCGATTTGAAAAATTCTTTCTTTGTTGGATAGTGTTTTCCGTGTCGCATGTTGTTCATAGAATTTCAAAATTTTCACGTAATTCATAGGCTTTCCGCTAGTGGGCGTAAAGGTAAGTTGCGTTTTCCCCTTTATCTCTGCTTCTAAATCTCCGATCTGAAAAATTCTTTCTGCACCGGATACAGCACCTGATGGGAAATCGTTTGCACATAATTTCAAATTTTTGTAAAAAAAATGGTTTGGCCACCAAGGGGCGTAAACCTTAATTTCCGCTTCTGATATATTTGCAGCAAAATATAAGCTTCTAAATTCTCGATTGAATATAACATCGTTTGTAGACCTATACTACTCATGTCGACAAACCTTTTAAAAACATTTTATTCTTAAAATAGTGCACGGTTTCTACGCCAGGGAGCGTAGATGTATATCTTATTTTTGTCAATATCTCGACTTCTAACAGTCCGATTTAAAAAATTCCTTCTTTGTTGGATACTGTTTCTAGTGTGACATGTTTTTCCTATAAACTCAAAAATTTCAAGTAATTCACAGACTTTCCGCTAGGGGGCGTAAAGGTAAATTGTGTTTTCCCCTATATCTCTGCTTCCAAATCTCCGATCCGAAAAATTCTTTCTGCACCGGATACAACTCCTGATGGGAAATCGCTTGCACGTAATTTCAAATTTTGTAAAAAATTATTTGGCCACCAGGGGGTGTAAGCCTTAATTTCCGCTTCTGTTGTATTTGCAGCAAAATATGAGCTTCTGAAATCTCGATTTAAAAAGACTTTTGTGGGCCGATACTACTCATGTCGACAAACATTTTAGGAACATTATCTTCTTGAAATAATGCATGGTTTTAACGCCAGGTGCGTAGATGTATAACTTATTTTTGTCAATATATCTACTTCTAAAAGTCCGATTTGAAAACATCCTTGCCGCCCCGGTGGCGCAGTGGTCTAAGGAGCTGGCCTCTGATCATTCGTCCGTAAGGGGTCCGGGTTCGAATCCCGGTCAGGCATGGATGTTGTGTTTGTCTTACGGCACTGGCTCTCTCCCTTCCCTGGAACCAGTGACCCTAAATTAGGGACAGGCGACTGGTTATATCCCATTGAGTTGCTCACGGCGGTCGTTAAACCTCCAATCAAAAAAAAAAAAAAAAAAAAAAAACATCCTGGTTGATCTGGTCTGACCAACCAAGAGGCAGATATAAATGAAAGCAGTTAGGGGCAAAGAACAAAATGTAAACTTGAAAAAATACATCAAAGGACAAATAATGTTGTAGACCATTCGTAGCAAAATACTAATCTTAGTAAATTTAATCTTGGTAACTGAAGATTGTTCGTAAATTGTTATAGGTGCTAGGTTAAATTGAAATTTCTCCAACATTGCAAATGAATGTGTGTGTCTGTAAGTAATTTCAAACTATGGAATTTAAAACATGAATGTTGAAGATTAGTTGAAAAGAAAACAGCCACTACCTTTGAAAACTGAATCTTGCTCGTGATATTTTATAAGCCGTATGTGATATTTGTAAGTCTGATCGGTTTTAGGAGTTTAGCTGTTCTATAAAATTCATTGACACGTGAACAATGTTTAAGCTATATGTTATCACCGTCAATATATTTGAAAAAATGTTATATTTTAATAAATGGTTAGCATTCCAATTAAGTACGATTTGGTAATTCCTTTTCATTGTATTAAACGCCCGTTCAGAGCTATACGCGTTTGAACAGGGGATTGTATGAATAAAAGAAAGTTGTGATGTATGTATTCGCGTGTACTTTGACTCAGTGTGTTAATGCTGACTGGTGAGGTTCACGGGATGCGTGTAAGTAATTCTGTGTAGCGGTTGAACACACAGCATTTGTGGCTTTCAGACAGCATGATTTTGCATGTGCGAAATAATAGATGCGTTGTTATTGTTGTGTGTAATTGAATGGCGGAGAAAGTGTTACCTCTGTGTTCCCCTCACATTCGGGGAAGAGGAATACCGGACTTCTGAGAATCCCCCGAAGCACATTTTTTAGTAGTGTGTCTCACTGGAAAACTTTATGTTTTAGGAGACAATATTTTTCTATCTTGAATTTTTCTTTTATGGAAACCAGTTTCCTTTTGTTTCAGAATGTTTCTGCGCCACTATGTAGGAGGCACGCAACAAAAGAAGAAGGAAAAAAAAGTCCCCAATTTTTGTGACCCGTGAGCGGGGACGTTGCTAGACTTCGAAATGAGGGTTGGCGATGTGTGGGCGAGTAGTAATTTTGGTGGGGCAAGTTTGATAGCAAATTTATTTACGAAATACTGAAAGAAATAATTTTTAATGCTTTTCACTACCGGCTACAAAGGAATTCCTGCAATCCCTCCCTGACCGTAACTGATCATTGGTGTAAGATACAAGTGTTGGTAGCATGCTGGCTTCAACTTGTATCTTGCTGTGACTGCATTGTCTTAATTGCTTTCCAAAATTTTGCTCATAAAAAATATTACTGTACTTGAACAATTTTTTAAAAGGAAAATATCCTCTTTGTTTATCCGAATCAAATTTCAACGTCGAAACACTCAGACACAATACCTAACCCCTCCTTAACTCCCTTTAGCCTCCCCGGAAGGGCAATGGTCTAAACGCTGGCTTCTGACCATTTGCGAGTTTAACGACCACAGTGAGAAACTCCTCGATGGGGTATAAGCGATACCTATAAAGTGATCCGACCCTAATTTAGGGCCACTGGGTGCATTGAAGAAAAACAGCCACTGTAGTATGATAAACACAACATCCATGGCTTACGCGAATAGGGGTCAGAAGCCAGCGCGTAGACCACTGCGTTACGAGGGCGGCATAGTATAGCTTTAAATTCCACTTTTCGTGTTGGGTTTCCTTACTTTGTAGCACAAAAAACAAAAAAACAAAAAAAACAGAACAATTAATAATAACATCCCTCAGTGAAGTCCTATCCTCCCTCCTCAATCACCCCTGGCCACACTAACGTGAAAAAAGAGCTTGAACTAAGGATTTGGAAGAGTAGTGACAATTACATTTCATGGCCCTGGGAATTCTATTTTGATAACCTTTCTATGGAGACGTAAACAACGCACTTCGAAGGGGGAAATACATCGTAGGGCTAGATGAAGAAAAATACGAGATCTATTATTATTTGGCAAAGTTCAGATTATATTTCAAAGTTAAAAAAAATTTAAAACTGGTACATCTTGAACTGGGTGGGCAAGACAAATTTCAGTGTATGCTCCAGCCCACCCTCGCATCCCCTTGGCGACGTCCCTGCCCATGAGTCACAGGGGTAGGGACGTCGACAGGATTCCTATTTCGGCGACATTTTTTTCAGATACCTATAAACAATGGTGGATTTTGTGATAGATCTTTTAGTTATCACTTTTGTTTTATTTGGTACATTTTGAAATGGGACTTTTGGTTGAATGGATGAAGATGTTTTGATGTTTTATGTGAGTTAAGTAATTAACGTGCACTCCTCCGGAGGGGAGGGATACAAATTTTAGAGATCTCATTAAGAAACGTGTAGCCTGGGACTTCTGACATCTCTGCATTTTCCTCCCACGGCGCAAGACGACTGCTGTCAGCATGATCGGCGACTACAACCTGATTTCAATTCTAGTCGTCGCTAGACTTCAAAATCAAGGTGGACGACGGGTGAGCAAGTAGCATTTTACTGGGGCAAGTTTAACAGAAACTTTAATTACATAACACAGAAAGAAATAATTTTTACTACCGGCTACAAATTAATTCGCGCAATTTCCCCCACACACACCTGAAGCAGAGTAGTTATGCAACTGGTAAACCAAAAAATTAGCATGACCATGACCAGTAGGTTAGTGGTGCACAGTGGTGAAGCGTCAATGGAAGCAAGGGAAGCATTGCTTCCATTGACGATGATTTCTGCCCTGCCGTATTGTCAACGTAGCATATAAACTACGGGCCACTTGTGGACTTTAATTATTACAAATTTTCATTCATATCACTTTTGCCATTTATTTATCGCATAATAACTGCATTGCTTCCCTTACTTACAAGGTCAGGCTTCGCCACTGGTGGTGTATAATACAAATGTTGGTAGAATGTGGCCTTCAACTTTTTTTTCTTGTAATGAATGCATTGTCTTAATTGCTTTTCAAACTTTTGCCTTTTTGCTTAAGAAAACAGTACATCAAATTTTATTATCGTGACTCGTAGACACAGTCCTCTCACAACACCCTTCCTTCAAGCCAGCGACCTTGCCTTGCATTCCTCTCCTCCAAACCAGTCGTCAACTACGTTCTGTTCCCTCACTATCCCATGGCAGGATTAAGAGCGTTCGTGCAGCTTTAGACTTCACTTTCCCTGTCGGAATTCCCTACTTACATAGTAGAACAAACAAACAGCAGAGCAATTAGTAATAACCTCCCTTAATGAATTTCTATCCACCCTCCTCATTTGCCCCTGGGCACACTAACATGAAAAAAGACTTAAACTAAGGATTCGGAAGGGTGGAGAAGTAAACAACGCAATTCCTAAGCGGAAATACGTTGCGCTACACGACGTAAAACATGAGACATCATTTATTGGCAAAACCAAAATTTTAAAGTTTAAAAAATTCAAAGCTGACTTACCGGCGTGACGCTACGGGTGGGCTTGAGGCCCCCAAAATATTTAAGTTGTTAGAACGTATGTCTGGTTTTGCTTTTTTTTTGTTTTTGGTTTTTACTTATTGGAGGTTTAACGACCGCCAAGAGCAACTCAATGGGCTTCAAGCAGTCGGCCGTCAGTAATGTAGGTTCACTGGTTCCAGGGAAGGGAGAGAGCCAGTGCCGTAAGAGAAACACAACATCCGTGCCTCATAGGGATCCAAACCCGGATCCCTTTCGGACGAATGAAAAGAGGCCATCCCTTACACCACTGCGCCACCGGGGAGGCCATATGGCTGGTGCAACTGTCTAAGATTTTAGGGAACTTATATAAGCGTACCTGAATTTTTCGATTCAGAGAAAAAAAATTAATTCACGGAAATTCCTGGATAAATCTATGGAGACGAATAGTAATAACACTAGACTATATTTGTGAAACACTAGCCAGGGATATTACAGTAGATGATTTGGATAAACAAAAGCTTTAATCTGGATTTTTATAAGTTCTTTTAAAATTGATTTTACACCAATTTTTGAAGTTTTTTTTTATTATATCTGCTTGTTTACTTTTGCGGCAGGTAAAAGTCTTCGAAAGTCTTCACTGTCTGCTTCTGTTTTGTCATGGTCAAGAGAGGATTTGATTCCATTGATGTGGGATGGTCAAACCTGAGTGGTCATTAATGATAGATTCTTTCATTATTTCATTAATATTTCTGGTCCTTCTTTTAGTTTAGAGATAGTATTAATTAAAGATTTAAATGTACCCAATTCAAAAATTTGTTAAATTAAATGAAAAAGAAAAAAATATCTAATAAAACCCATCATAAAAAATTTGTGTAACCATTCGTTTTTATTATTCCCTAAATCAGGATAAAGCAAAGGAGAATTAGCATGGTTTTCTGAAACAGTAAATGTTCACGTGCTATTTTATTATGTCTGCAAAATTTATAACACGAAAATAAAGAGATGTGTACTTATATTTTGTGATCGTAATGCAGGCACGAAGCTACAGCCCACCGAACTTTTTTTTATACCAACCCTTAGTCTCCCCCCCCCCCCCCAAAAAAAAATACTTAAGTAGTTGGAACATATGGTAGGTGCAACTATCTTAGATTCTAGGTAAACGTGGATGATTAAGATTTTAGGGAACTTAGATAAATGTATGGGAATTTCTCTAATGCACTAAAATTTGTTTTTATTACAATGAATTTTCTGTTAAATTTAGTGTTTTTGCTTCTGGGAATGGAGGGAGTCCTCTGAGAGAATTTCTAAGAGAGTATAGAAGAAACATACCGTATTTATAATTATAGTTTAAAAGATGAGAAAGAGATAGAGAAGCGGGGGGGGTGTTCCCTGTCAACAAACTAAAATTCAGAAACTAGGTTACAAACTCAAATTCAGAAACTACTTATGACAGAAAAAATAATGAAATAAATAAAAAAACTACGTAAGTAAGCTAAAAGTGCGAAGAAATAGTAACCTGCCACAGAGATGCGTATCCAAGGTTCCCATACTACATACGGTGAATAAATACTACGTACAGTATGCATCTAAAAACTTTTTTTAACTAGGGATAACATTATCAGCGTCGGATGAAATCCACATGAACGGAATTTTTTGCCAAAATTTATGCTTCCCTTCATCACGCTTAGCCAACGCCCCCTGGCTTAGCCCCCTCGTAATAGCCCACCCAGTTCTGAGCTGCTGGCGCATCTCGAACTGGGAGGGCAACAACATAAACTTCAGGGTGGGCTTCAGCCATCGGTGCATGCATAGTTTCCCCCCCCAAATGAAAAAGAAAAATCGCCTAAGTTTCATACAGGTTTTCGTCTGTATTCCGCCTAAACTAGTTTTTCAAAGCGACAGTAGATGGCGACACGTTAACTCGGCATCGTTTTGCGGTCCGTTACGTTGTGAAAGCGCTAAAGGAAGTGAATAATATGGATTTTGGCGACCCTAAAAAGGACCTTTTTGAATAGGGATTGTGCCATATCTGGGAAACATTTATTTTGACAACATTCACTGAAGCGTGCTGCTCCGACACCTGAGTTGTCCGAAACGAAGAGACGCTTCGACACGGACTGTCATGTGATAGACCTCGGAACATCTTGAGGAGGAAAACAAACCCTGTCGTTCATACCAGAAAATACACGTTTCCTCATCCTTAGCAACTTCATCCAAAAACGTCTTCCAATTCTACATGTTAAGAGAGGTTGCAAGAAATACCCACAAAAAGCTTAAACACAGGCGGAAATAACTTACGAGATCACAGGAGCACAAATCCTTACTTAAAAAACCGGAGCTATAACGGATTGCACGTGAAAGTGTGAGAAAAGAGGAAGACAGGTCTTAAAATTAGAGCAGAATGGCTGTAACGTAGAGTCATATATCATCGTCATCTATCATCGCGTTGGAAAACTAGCTTGGGGCCGAATGCTGAAGTTAACCCTAATTTTCTTTTAAATAAATTAAAAATGAAATATGAATATGTTATTAATCGCTCTCCAGTAACAAACTTTGGAACTCTTTTGAAATAGCGCGAGTTTTCATTCGATTCACATGAGTAAATTCATGGTATTACCAGCGAAAAGTGTTTTTGTTTTCCTTCACATTTTTCTTAATAACATTTTCATTTCTCAATAGGTCTGAAAAAAAAATTGAATTTACCACAATATTGTAATTAATGTAACATATTACACACAGAGTATTAGACAATGGGCTGCATAATTTTGGGAGCAACAAAAGAAAACGAATAAAGGTTTTGAAAACAAGAATAAGGACAGGCAGATAAAAGGTGAAAGAACGGTAAATATCCACAACAGATGTAAAATGAAGAATTATAATGTAATTACTGCAATGGCAAAAGTTAGGAGCTGGAGAGAATTACATCGGAAAGTGGGGAAAATCAGCGATATCGGCACCCCATCAGTAAGCATAAAAATGTCATCACAATGAATTGTTGTGCCATACCTGGTAGTGGGGGGCAAAATACCCAGACGAATCTCTGATATTACAGAATGCATTTCTACTAAAATAACATACTCAGCATACACCATTTCAAAAGTGTGTGTTGAATATATTAATTTTGAGAAACATCTTATACATAAATATTCTATAAGTTACTAGCGTATAGCCCGTCCTAGGACGGTTTATTTTAAGCTTTAAATAAATATTAATATTGGGTTGTCGGAAAAGTCATGACACATATTGGCACCAGATGGCAGTTGGGCGGTTTTGGAAGTACTAGAGGCATGCGCAGCTCTGTTATCGCTATGGCATTCTTTTTTTTTTTTTTGATTGGAGGTTTGACGACCACCGTGAGCAACTCAGTGGGCTATAAGCAGTCGCCCGTCCCTAGTTTGGGGTCACTGGTTCCAGGGAAGGGAGAGAGCCAGTGCCGTAATACAAACACAACATCCATGCCTCACCGGGATTCGAACCCGGACCCCGTTCGGACGAATGATCAGAGGCCATCTCTTAGACCACTGTGCCACCGGGGCGGCATGCAATGGCATTCGACAGGTGCCAGTTCTAGCTGCAGTCTAAAAGGAATAGTAAACGATTTGGTTGATTTGCGAAGATTTGACATCAAGTTCAAGATGGAAGACCAAACTGTGCATTTTCGCCATTATTTACTGTTTTACTTCCGTAAAGGGAAGAACGCGCGTCAAGCTTGTGAAAAGCTGCGTAAAGTGTACGGTGATAATGCTCTACAAGAACGTCAGTACCAGCGGTGGTTCGCAAAATTCCGTGCTGGTAATTTTCACCTCAACGATGCTCCTCGGTCCGGAAGGCCAACCGAGGTTGATGACGACCAAATCAAGGTATTGATAGAGTCAACCATACGTTACACGACACGAGAGATTGCAGACACATTGCACATCCATCATCCAAGCCTTCACGACCACCTGAAGAAGCTGGGATACGTAAGCAAGCTCGATGTGTGGGTTCCTCATGAACTCAAAGAGGCTCAATTGATGGCGCGTATTAACATCGGCGAGGTGCTCATTAAACGTGAGGAAAACGATCCTTTTTTGAAGCGAATGATAACTGGTGATGAAAAATGGATTGTGTAAAACAATGTGCTGCGCAAACGGTCTTTGTCCCGACGAGCTGCTTAGCCTCAAACGACATCCAACGAAGACATTCATCAGCGGAAGGTTCTGGTCACAGTGTGGTGGGATTTTTAAGGTGTCGTGTTTTTCGAGCTCCTACCACGGAACCAAACAATCGATTCGAATGTGTACTGTTGCCAATTGGACAGTTTGAACGAATCCATCATCCAGAAACCTCCAAAGCTCCTTGTACAGTTTTTCGCCACGAAAGACAGGTCCTTCTATGAGCGAGGCATTCTGCAGCTCACTGAAAGATGGCAAAAGGTTATCGAACAAAACGGGCATTATATCACTGATTGATCTTTGTTCTTTCTATCAATAAATGACGTTTGCAAAACATGGCTAAAATACGTCATGACTTTTCCGACAACCCAATATATTGGGGATGTTGACCGTCCTGTGATGGAGTGAATTTTTTAATTGAAGCAGATTGAAACCAAATCAAACAGACTCCGGATTTCTGTAAGGAAACATAGTAAAAACTTATATGGTGAGAACTCATTCTGCATTCATGCTGGAACTAAAAATTATATGCTATTTATTTCCGTTTTTCAAATAACATTCTGCGTAAAATATTTGTTGTTCTTTTTCAACTGTAGATTAGAGTGTTTAGATAGATCGATATTTTGTAAAATGCGTAATATATTCAACACTAAACTCGAAAAGTTGTTTTCGCGTACACTTACCTTAATAACTTTTTCTTTGATCTTTCTCGTTAAATGACTTTTTCTCCGGCACACTTGTTATTCTCTTCACGGCTTGTTTTAGACTGTTTTATTCGACGGTCAGTTTGAAACTTCATACCAAAGCTTTTTCTACAACTAATGCGACACCTGGTATTACAAATCGGAACTATTTAAATTCTCGACAATGTGCTATTGGGGTGACATCTGCTTTTAGATGCAATCTTGCTCACTTGGACATTTCAAGATTTCAGTTTTTATTGTAGGTTACAGCGTTTAGATAGATCGACAATTTGCAAAATGTATAATAAAATCAGCACTAAATTCGGAAAGTTAGTTAACTTGAAAAAAGTTAAAAATAATTAAAGCGTACAAATTAATATTGGAATTGTGCTAAATTAAATTCATATACAAACACAACTTGCCGTGATATTAAGATCTTAATATGAATTTTGTGGATCGGATAAATAGAACTAGAGTAATTGATAAGCCAATGTTTTTAAATTAGCACGCGATCACCTTGACATCTAAAAGTGATCGCGTGCAAACTGAAATTGCTGTGATATGAAGAATTCAATTTGAATTTTGTAGATCGGATAAATAAAACTCGAGTCATTAATAATCCAATGTTTAAATTAGCACGCGATCACGTGGACATCTCCATGTGATCGGGTGCAAACTCAACTTGCTATGATATAAAAAATTCAATTCGATTTTTGTAGATTGGAAAAATTGAACTCGAGTCATTATCCAATGTTTTTAAATTAGCACGCGATTACCTTGACATCTAAATGGATCGCGCGCTATTAGAGTATACAGCAGGCAGTCCTTGTGACATCGCGAGAGCATACACGAATTGTTCGATAAGTGATAGCGCAACAATGTAGACGTTGCTGTGACATCAAGCGTTCCATAGCGACAGGCGGATCTGGGTGTTTATATATTATTGTTATAGGCGTGTATATATAATAATTACAATATACTAATAGTTACCAAAAGATAATTTAGGTTTCCCCCGCACAAATCAGCTAGCTCTGATTTCTGCGGAGCATCCTTAAGCAACCGAGCACTAGGCGGCGCCTGAGGCTCCAGTCAAAACATCCTTGCTGACGTCCTTGACTATAACCCCGGTAACTTTTGAACTGGTACAGATAATCCAGCATACTTGGTGGCGCTGCTGTAGATTTATAACGGAGGGTGACTTGTAAACGAACTTCTTCGCATAAATTTAATCGTACTAGTGTACGATTAAATTTACTGATCTGCTCAGGGGCAGGACAGATTGGATCGACTAAACCAGGCAGTCAATTTTAGTCTTACGGTTCAAAATAAATACACACATACCTGTAAGACCTTTTGAATTCTGTCACACACACATACACATAAATCTGTTAGCTCCTGGATGAAAGAGAACTGTTGAAATCTACATTCTAAAACGAGCACAGATCTTAACAACTTAATTTGTGAAAGAATTTATAAAATTCACTCAGGACTAAATGTAGCATCTAACCACGCTTAAACTGGGGTGTTATATCAGAAAATAATTTCCTTTAAAATTTTTATTTTGAAAAAATAAAAAAAATAAAAAATAAAGCTGTTAAAATATGAGAGTGCCACATAGCTATTTTCCTATGCAATGGCTTTTTAGCACGTCTTTTGTAAAAAAAGATCGTGCTTATGTTATCGGTTTGTCCGTCCGTCCGTCTGTACATACGGTATCTCTGCAACTATAAGTCCGATTTCAAGAATTCTCTTTGCATTCGAAAGCTTGAAATATGCGAATGATGATCCTTTATTTCGTTTTTTTTACCATGTACAATTTCGCCGCTAGAGGGCGTAAATGCAGATGATGTCGAATTCAAAAATACGTTTTATTCCACATATTTGCTTCCAAAACATCCGATTGAAAAAAATCTTTTATCTTTCGATTCCATTTATGTCGAAGAGTACTTTGGATATAGTTTCTTTTTTTTTTTTTACGCATTTTTTTTTCTTTTTTTCCGCTAGGGGCGTAAAAGTAAATTGCATTTTTTTACGATAACTCTTCTTCTAAAACTCCGATTTGAAATTTTTTTCAGCGGATACATCACCTGATGCACAATCTTTTGCATATAATTTCGATTTTTTGGTAAAGAATACTTTGGCAACCAGGGGGCGTAAGTGCTAATTTTTTCTTCTGATGTATTTGCCATAAAATCTGAGCTTCTAAAATATCGATTGAAAAAATTATTTCGTCGACTGATGCCACTCACATCGATAAACCTTTTCGGAATATTTTCTTCCTAAAATATTCCACAGATTCTCCGCCAGGGGTCGTAGATGTCTATCTTATTTTTGGCAATATCTCGACTTCTAGGCGTCCGATTTGAAAAATTCCTTCTTTGTTGGATAGTGTTTTCCGTGTGACATGTTTTTCATATAATTTCAATTTTTTCAAGTAATTCATAGACTTTCTGCTAGGGGGAGTAAAGCTAAATTGCGTTTTCCCCTATATCTCGGCTTCTAAATCTCCGATCTGAAAAATTCTTTCTGCACCGGATAAAGTTCCTGATGGGAAATCGTTTGCACGTAATTTCTAATTTTTGTAAAAAAATAGTTTGGCCACCAGGGGTCGTAAACCTTAATTTCCGCTTCTGAAGTATTTTCAGCAAAATATGAGCTTCTAAATTCTCGATTGAAAATAACGTCGTTTGTAGACCGATACTAATCATGCCTTCAAACATTTTAGAAATATATTCTTCGTATAATATTGCACGGTTTATAGGCCAGGGGGCGTAGAGGTACATCTTATTTTTTCAATACCTCGACTTCTAATAGTCCGATTTGAAAAATGCTTTCTTTGTTGGATAGTGTTTTCCGTGTCGCATGTTTTTCATAGAATTTCAAAATTTTCACGTAATTCATAGGCTTTCCGCTAGTGGGCGTAAAGGTAAGTTGCGTTTTCCCCTTTATCTCTGCTTCTAAATCTCCGATCTGAAAAATTCTTTCTGCACCGGATACAGCACCTGATGGGAAATCGTTTGCACGTAATTTCAAATTTTTGTAAATAAAATGGTTTGGCCACCAAGGGGCGTAAACTTTAATTTCCGCTTCTGATGTATTTGCAGCAAAATATAAGCTTCTAAATTCTCGATTGAAAATAACATCGTTTGTAGACCTATACTACTCATGTCGACAAACCTTTTAGAAACATTTTATTCTTAAAATAGTGCACTGTTTCTACGCCAGGGAGAGTAGATGTATATCTTATTTTTGTCAATATCTCGACTTCTAACAGTCCGATTTAAAAAATTCCTTCTTTGTTGGATACTGTTTCTAGTGTGACATGTTTTTCCTATAAACTCAAAAATTTCAAGTAATTCACAGACTTTCCGCTAGGGGGCGTAAAGGTAAATTGTGTTTTCCCCTATATCTCTGCTTCCAAATCTCCGATGCAAAAAATTATTTCTGCACCGGATACAACTCCTGATGGGAAATCGTTTGCACGTAATTTCAAATTTTGTAAAAAATTATTTGGCCACCAGGGAGCGTAAGCCTTAATTTCCGCTTCTGTTGTATTTGCAGCAAAATATGAGCTTCTGAAATCTCGATTTAAAAAGACTTTTGTGGGCCGATACTACTCATGTCGACAAACATTTTAGGAGCATTATCTTCTTGAAATAATGCATGGTTTTAACGCCAGGGGCGTAGATGTATAACTTATTTTTGTCAATATATCTACTTCTAAAAGTCCGATTTGAAAACATCCTGGTTGATCTGGTCTGACCAACCAAGAGGCAGATATAAATGAAAGCAGTTAGGGGCAAAGAACAAAATGTAAACTTGAATAAATACATCAAAGGACAAATAATGTTGTAGACCATTCGTAGCAAAATACTATTCTTAGTAAATTTAATCTTGGTAACTGAAGATTGTTCGTAAATTGTTATAGGTGCTAGGTTAAATTGAAATTTCTCCAACATTGCAAATGAATGTGTGTGTCTGTAAGTAATTTCAAACTATGGAATTTAAAACATGAATGTTGAAGATTAGTTGAAAAGAAAACAGCCACTACCTTTGAAAACTGAATCTTGCTCGTGATATTTTATAAGCCGTATGTGATATTTGTAAGTCTGATCGGTTTTAGGAGTTTAGCTGTTCTATAAAATTCATTGACACGTGAACAATGTTTTAGCTATATGTTATCACCGTCAATATATTTGAAAAAATGTTATATTTTAATAAATGGTTAGCATTCTAATTAAGTACGATTTGGTAATTCCTTTTCATTGTATTAAACGCCCGTTCAGAGCTATACGCGTTTGAACAGGGGATTGTATGAATAAAAGAAAGTTGTGCTGTATGTATTCGCGTGTACTTTGACTCAGAGTGTTAATGCTGACTGGTGAGGTTCACGGGATGCGTGTAAGTAATTCTCTGTGTAGCGGTTGAACACGCAGCATTTGTGGCTTTCAGACAGCATGATTTTGCATGTGCGAAATAATAGATGCGTTGTTATTGTTGTGTGTAATTGAATGACGGAGAAAGTGTTACCTCTGTGTTCCCCTCACATTCGGGGAAGAGGAATACCGGACTTCTGAGAATCACCCCGAAGCACATTTTTTAGTAGTGTGTCTCACTGGAAAACTTTATGTTTTAGGAGATAATATTTTTCTATCTTGAATTTTTCTTTTATGGAAACCGGTTTCCTTTTTGTTTCAGAATGTTTCTGCGCCACTATGTAAGAGGCACGCAACAAAAGAAGAAGAAAAAAAAAGTCCCCAATTTTTGTGACCCGTGAGCGGGGACGTTGCTAGACTTCGAAATGAGGGTTGGCGATGTGTGGGCGAGTAGTAATTTTGGTGGGGCAAGTTTGATAGCAAATTTATTTACGAAATACTGAAAGAAATAATTTTTAATGCTTTTCACTACCGGCTACAAAGGAATTCCTGCAATCCCTCCCTGACCGTAACTAATCATTGGTGTAAGATACAAGTGTTTGTAGCATGCCGACTTCAACTTGTATCTTGCTGTGACTGCATTGTCTTAATTGCTTTCCAAAATTTTGCTCATAAAAAATATTATTGTACTTGAACAATTTTTTAAAAGGAAAATATCCTCTTTGTTTATCCGAATCAAATTTCAACGTCGAAACACCCAGACACAATACCTAACCCCTCCTTAACTCCCTTTAGCCTCCCCGGTAGGTCAATGGTCTAAACGCTGGCTTCTGACCATTTGCGAGTTTAACGACCACAGTGAGAAACTCCTCGATGGGGTATAAGCGATACCTATAAAGTGATCCGACCCTAATTTAGGGCCACTGGGTGCATTGAATAAAACAGCCACTGTAGTATGATAAACACAACATCCATGGCTTACGCGAATAGGGGTCAGAAGCCAGCGCGTAGACCACTGCGCCACGAGGGCGGCATAGTATAGCTTTAAATTCCACTTTTCGTGTTGGGTTTCCTTACTTTGTAGCACAAAAAACAAAAAAACAAAAAAAACAGAACAATTAATAATAACATCCCTCAGTGAAGTCCTATCCTCCCTCCTCAATCATCCCTGGCCACACTAACGTTAAAAAAGAGCTTGAACTAAGGATTTGGAAGAGTAGTGACAATTACTTTTCATGGCCCTGGGAATTCTATTTTGATAACCTTTCTATGGAGACGAAAACAACGCACTTCGAAGGGGGAAATACATCATAGGGCTAGATGAAGAAAAATACGAGATCTATTATTATTTGGCAAAGTTCAGATTATATTTTCAAAGTTAAAAAACAATTGAAAACTGGTACATCTTGAACTGGGTGGGCAAGACAAATTTCAGTGTATGCTCCAGCCCAAACTCGCATGCCCTTGGCGACGTCCCTGCCCATGAGTCACACGGGTAGGGACGTCGACAGGATTCCTATTTCGGCGATAATTTTTTCAGATACCTATAAACAATGGTGGATTTTGTGATAGATCTTTTAGTTATCACTTTTGTTTTATTTGGTACATTTTGAAATGGGACTTTTGGTTGAATGGATGAAGATGTTTTGATGTTTTATGTGAGTTAAGTAATTAACGTGCACTCCTCCGGAGGGGAGGGATACAAATTTTAGAGATCTCATTAAGAAACGTGTAGCCTGGGACTTCTGACATCTCTGCATTTTCCTCCCACGGCGCAAGACGACTGCTGTCAGCATGATCGGCGACTACAACCTGATTTCAAGTCTAGTCGTCGCTAGACTTCGAAATCAAGGTGGCCGACGGGTGAGCAAGTAGCATTTTACTGGGGCAAGTTTAACAGCAACTTTAATTACGAAACACTGAAAGAAAGAATTTTTACTACCGGCTACAAAGGAATTCGCGCAATTTCCCCCACACACACCTGAAGCAGAGTAGTTATGCAACTGGTAAACCAAAAAATCAGCATGACCATGACCAGTAGGTTAGTGGTGCACAGTGGTGAAGCGTCAATGGAAGCAAGGGAAGCATTGCTTCCATTGACGATGATTTCTGCCCTGCCGTATTGTCAACGTAGCATATAAACTACGGGCCACTTGTGGACTTTAATTATTACAAATTTTCATTCATATCACTTTTGCCATTTATTTATCGCATAATAACTGCATTGCTTCCCTTACTTACAAGGTCAGGCTTCGCCACTGGTGGTGTATAATACAAATGTTGGTAGAATGTGGCCTTCAACTTTTTTCTTGTAATGAATGCATTGTCTTAATTGCTTTTCAAACTTTTGCCTTTTTGCTTAAGAAAACAGTACATCAAATTTTATTATCGTGACTCGTAGACACAGTCCTCTCACAACACCCTTCCTTCAAGCCAGAGACCTTGCCTTGCATTCCTCTCCTCCAAACCAGTCGTCAGCTACGTTCTGTTCCCTCACTATCCCATGGCAGGATTAAGAGCGTTCGTGCAGCTTTAGACTTCACTTTCCCTGTCGGAATTCCCTACTTACATAGTAGAACAAACAAACAGCAGAGCAATTAGTAATGACCTCCCTTAATGAATTTCTATCCACCCTCCTCATTTGCCCCTGGGCACACTAACATGAAAAAAGACTTAAACTAAGGATTCGGAAGGGTGGAGAAGTAAACAACGCAATTCCTAAGCGGAAATACGTTCGCTACACGACGTAAAACATGAGACATCATTTATTGGCAAAACCAAAATTTTAAAGTTTAAAAAATTCAAAGCTGACTTACCGGCGTGACGCTACGGTGGGCTTGAGGCCCCCAAAATATTTAAGTTGTTAGAACGTATGTCTGGTTTTGCTTTTTTTTTTGTTTTTGGTTTTTATTTATTGGAGGTTTAACGACCGCCAAGAGCAACTCAATGGGCTACAAGCAGTCGGCCGTCAGTAATGTAGGGTCACTGGTTCCAGGGAAGGGAGAGAGCCAGTGCCGTAAGAGAAACACGACATCCGTGCCTCATAGGGATCCAAACCCGGATCCCTTTCGGACGAATGATAAGAGGCCATCCCTTACACCACTGCGCCACCGGGGAAGCCATATGGCTGGTGCAACTGTCTAAGATTTTAGGGAACTTATATAAGCGTACCTGAATTTTTCGATTCACAGAAAAAAAAATTAATTCACAGAAATTCCTGGATAAATCTATGGAGACGAATAGTAATAACACTAGACTATATTTGTGAAACACTAGCCAAGGATATTACAGTAGATGATTTGGATAAACAAAAGCTTTAATCTGGATTTTTATAAGTTCTTTTAAAATTGAGTTTACACCAATTTTTGAAGTTTTTTTTATTATATCTGCTTGTTTACTTTTGCGGCAGGTAAAAGTCTTCGAAAGTCTTCACTGTCTGCTTCTGTTTTGTCATGGTCAAGAGAGGATTTGATTCCATTGATGTGGGATGGTCAAACCTGAGTGGTCATTAATGATAGATTCTTTCATTATTTCATTAATATTTCTGGTCCTTCTTTTAGTTTAGAGATAGTATTAATTAAAGATTTAAATGTACCCAATTCAAAAATTTGTTAAATTAAATGAAAAAGAAAAAAAGAATATCTAATAAAACCCATCATAAAAAATTTGTGTAACCATTCGTTTTTATTATTCCCTAAATCAGGGTAAAGCAAAGGAGAATTAGCATGGTTTTCTGAAACAGCAAATGTTCACGTGCTATTTTATTATGTCTGCAAAATTTATAACACGAAAATAAAGAGATGTGTACTTATATTTTGTGATCGTAATGCAGGCACGAAGCTACAGCCCACCGAACTTTTTTTTGAGCCAACCCTTAGTCTCACCCCCCCCCCAAAAAAAATACTTAAGTAGTTGGAACATATGGTAGGTGCAACTATCTTAGATTCTAGGGAAACGTGGATGATTAAGATCATTTACGGGAACTTAGATAAATGTATGGGAATTTCTCTAATGCACTAAAATTTGTTTTATTACAATGAATTTTCTGTTAAATTTAGTGTTTTTGCTTCTGGGAATGGAGGGAGTCCTCTGATAGAATTTCTAAGAGAGTATAGAAGAAACATACCGTATTTATAATTATAGTTTAAAAGATGAGAAAGAGAGAAAGAGATAGAGAGGGGGGGTTCCCTGTCAACAAACTAAAATTCAGAAACTAGGTTACAAACTCAAATTCAGAAACTACTTATGACAGAAAAAAAAATGAAATAAATAAAAAAACTACGTAAGTAAGCTAAAAGTGCGAAGAAATAGTAACCTGCCACAGAGATTCGTATCCAAGGTTCCCATACTACATACGGTGAATAAATACTACGTACAGTATGCATCTAAAAACTTTTTTTAACTAGGGATAACATTATCAGCGTCGGATGAAATCCACATGAACGGATTTTTTTGCCAAAATTTATGCTTCCCTTCATCACGCTTAGCCAACGCCCCCTGGCGTAGCCCCCTCGTAATAGCCCACCCAGTTCTGAGCTGCTGGCGCATCTCGAACTGGGAGGGCAACAACATAAACTTCAGGGTGGGCTCCAGCCATCGGTGCATGCATAGTTTTGCCCCCTAATGAAAAAGAAAAATCGCCTAAGTTTCATACAGGTTTTCGTCTGTATTCCGCCTAAGCTAGTTTTTCAAAGCGACAGTAGATGGCGACACGTTAACTCGGCATCGTTTTGCGGTCCGTTACGTTGCGAAAGCGCTAAAGGAAGTGAATAATATGGATTTTGGTGACCCTAAAAAGGACCTTTTTGAATAGGGATTGTGCCATATCTGGGAAACATTTATTTTGCCACTGGGCCATAGACATGTGGAAAAATGTTGCCTGGACTGATGAGTCGAGATTCACGTTGGTACATGCCGATGGCTGGATAGGAGTACGGCAAAAACCACATGAAGCGATGGATCCTTCTTGCCAGCAGGGTACTGTTCTAGCTGGTGGGGGTAGCATTCTCGTCTGGGGACTGTTTACGTGGAATGAAATGGGACCCCTGTTACGTGTGACATCGTCCCTCACAGGTCAACGTTACCGGGATATCCTGGACGACCATTTGCTTCCGTTTGTGCGTCTTCAACATCCCACTGGTGACCTAATCCTGCAACAAGACAATGCAGCTCCCGAATTGTTATCCGAATGATTGGATAACACTCCACGAACGTGACCTTGCTTCTTTGGCCAGCTAGGTCACCTGACCTCAACCCCATCGAGCACATCTGCGAGACCATCAAGAGAGATGTTCGAGGCTCTGACTCCCCTCCATCAAATCTTCGTGAAATGTGGGAGCTTGTTCAGGTATCGTGGATCCGTATGGCTTCCCCATGCTTCCGGTGTCTTGTCGAGTCCATGCCAAGATGAATCACCGTCCTCATCCGGGAGGAAGGTGGTGCTACACGTTACTAGACAAGTATCTCTAATTCAATTGCTTTTCAGTGTATAATACAGCTGACTTTTTCCTTAGGAGTTGCAGAAATTTATTAGGGTATTGATTACACAAAGTTCTGTAGACGTTCTAGTACTAAAACAGCAAACACGAATGTCTATTAAAAGTATCTCTCAGTTCACTTTGTTTGCAGTACACTGCATCCGTATGTCTCACACAGCATTATCGGATATCGACGTTGACACAGTAGGGGTGAAAATTTCCCACCATATTCTAGAAGACACAAATGTACAAAAGTGATTGTACACCCACAAGTCGGAGCTATGATATGTTCCCACAGAATATACCTGGTCGAGAAGGTATAAAAACGGCAACGGGACTACGCTCAGATCAGCTGTAAATAAATAGCTAACAGAAAAGAGTTATCCAATTTTGAAACGCAGTTATATTACGCTGCTCAATTGGAGGTATGAGCATAAGATGAATTGATGGTGTCTGACAGGTCCGTAAATCGACTGTGGTCTTTGTCATCAAGAAGTTAAAGGAGATTGTACATTGCAGTAACACGCCCTGGAAGACCCACGAAACAGCAACCCACGGGCTCGGGGTGCTGCAGCGAGACGGACTAGGAAAACCAGGTCGTGTCCAAAGCCAGCCACACCGCATGAGTTCTAGACGGCCACAGATATTATGGTCTCCACTAAGACACTTCGAAGAGAGCCCCATGCACACGAGTATTACTGCCGAGTAGCCTTCTATAATCCTCTCATCACAAATACCAATAATGCAACGTTACTACAATGATGTCAATAGCTCAAAAATTGGACATTGAAGCAATGTCGGCAGGTGTTACGAAGCGACGTTGTGGCTGTTTTACGGACACGACGATTGTTCCTTCCCGTACGGTAATGCCACTTTTCTTCTTTCCAAGGCTAATGTAAATACAATACTGTTTTTCTCTTTACTCACAGTTTCCAATTAAATTTACGATTCTATTGCCACAAGAAAAAAATTAGTGGAAATACTATAAATTTTAGGATAATGTAAAATCACTTCGGAAAGGGATCAAGTGACCTGAAATAATACTGGTTTAACAAATAACATACGGTAGTAGCCAAAATTGTGGAAACCTTTTGGAAAAAGTTTTTTTTTTTTAAGTTTGATGGCGCATAACACCACTTTGTTTTGGAGTAATACCATAATTTGATAATTTCATCAAA
The DNA here is from genome assembly GCA_039090855.1 of Macrothele yani. Taxonomy (NCBI): domain Eukaryota; kingdom Metazoa; phylum Arthropoda; class Arachnida; order Araneae; family Macrothelidae; genus Macrothele; species Macrothele yani. The sequence goes on along the minus strand of CM077033.1, from coordinate 77,167,082 downwards.
AATGTAATGCAAAATGTTTGTTCAATTATTGTATTCTATGAAAAGTTATAGCCAAATAACCATAAAAAGGAAGCACAGCTTGCTTAGGTTGACATGAAGTAACTTTCCTCCATTTGAATGCAGCCAATGAGCATGAGTGTTTAAAGAGCCAATCAGGTGACATCTTGATTTTGCAATGATCCAATCACGTTACAGTAGGATTCAGCTATTGATGTCAAATATTGGAGCTGAGAGGAGGCCATTTGTCAGTGTGTTATATGATTGCTATCAAGTTGGTTGGGTTTTTTCGTGTTCTTTCATTTAGTGAGCTTCTAAAACGTAATAAAATTAAAGAAATGGCGCAAAGAGTTGACTGGTCACCCAGAAAGCGATGTAAAATTGCACTATTATGTGAACAAGTCTACAGTTATGAAGAAATTAGAAGAAAAATTGGTGGAAACCTTACCAAAGGTGGCATTTCTAAATTTTTGAAGAGGTATAAGGAGACTCCGTCACTACAGTTTCAGACTGGTAAAGGCAGGAAAAGGTTCACAACAGCAAGTGATGATAGAAGAATTAAGAGACTGTGCCTAGGTGACAGAATAAAATAATCTCGGTGTATTACAAGATGAAATGATGCAATGCAATGTGAAGTTGCGTGTAAGGACTGTTCGGCGCAGACTACAGGAATTTGGTCTAAAGGCAGGAATCCCACGAAAAAAGCCATTTTTATCTCTCAAACAAAGGTTGAAAAGATTAAACTGGGCTAAAACCCAAGTTAACTGGACAGCGGAACAATGGGACAGTGTTATTTGGAGTGATGAGACCAAACTTATTGTTTGGTAGTGATGGCATAAAATACGTCAGGAGAAGAATAGGAGAAGCTTTGCATCCTGATTGCATTACATGTACCGTGAAACACCCAGCTGGTGTTATGATCTGGGGTTGTATGACATCAAAAGGTGTGGGCAGAATTTCCGTGATTAATGGGAATATAAATGGCCAAAAATACGTACATTAATGAAATTCTTGAGCCAAAATAGAAGCCTTCCGCACGTGATCTTTTCCAAGGTAATGGAGCATTCAGTAATATATTTCAACAGGATTCAGCTCCATGTAATGTTGCTACAGTATACACGGCTCGAATGTCCTGGAATAGCCCAGACCTTAACCCCATCGAAAATCTATGGAGCTGACTAAAGAAACTCGTTAGTCAGAAGCAACCCAACAATAAAACCAAATTAATAGAAGCAATTACTCAATTTTGGTTTCATATTATAACAGCTAAAGAACTAAAAAATTTGGTTCACTCCATGGAAAGGCGTTGTTAAGCCGTAATTAACGCTAAAGGTGCCCCAACTAAGTATTAACTGACATGGTGATAATTTTTTTATATCTTATTTTTCCTATGTGTTTCACTGTTCTTCTTTATAACTGCTGTTCTAACGTAAAATTCTTCATAAAAGTTATTGCATTACACTCTTGATGAAATTATCTTTCCATTGATATATAATTTTAATAGGAAATTGGAAGAGAGGGACGTCATAGTGTGCTCAAGCACGGCGACCTCTCTCTGTCAAAGGAGTTTGGTTCCCCGTCAACACCAATACACTTAAACTCGCAATATGTATAATGTATGGGTTTGGTTCACACCGGTGTTACATTCCCGCCCTGAAGCACACACCACGGTTTCACATGCACCAACATTCGAACCACCGAAGCTCTTTGGTCACACAGAGGAAATTTAACAGTCTCCTCTCGAACCGGCGCCAAGAATGTCATACTTACGTTCTCGGTACATACGAGTAGGAGGTGACTCAGCGGCTTTCTCACCAGTGAAGTGACACCACCAATAGAGACGTCAGTCTTAGGTGATAAACTGTAAATGGACGTTCCAACGTCTTTGACTTAAAACATCCTCTATATTTCGTCAAGCGCTTTAACGCCTAACCGTCACACGAATGTCAGACTTACGTTCTCGGTTCATACAAGTATAGGAGGTGAACTCTCCTTCAGAGGTTACTCAGCCGCTTTCTCACCAGTGAAGTGACACCACCAATAGAGACGCCAGTCCTAGGAGTTAAACTGTCAATGGACGTTCCAACGTCCTTTGACTTACTATACCGTGCAAATTAATTTCAGAATTGTAATGTGATCGTCAGTTGATGTCGCAAACCCACGTAAACCGGGTTTATCAGCTGTGAGGTGGTGTGACTGTTAGAACTTGACAGTAATAATGTGGTTTGACCATTTTTAAACAGGAAATAAGCACTTCTGCGTCAGTTGTGAGCTTTCGTGTGTGACAGGTGGATGTTAGTTTTTGCTCTCTGTGAGTACGTGTTGCTTTCGTGTATCGAAAAATGGATATTTCCACAAGGAAGCGTGCAAAAATAATTGCTCTGCAGGATCACACTTCTATGATAGTGAGAGATATCGCTTCTGCAGTTGGTGTAGGCAAATCAAGTGTATCAAGACTGCGTACGCGATATAATGCATCTGGATCATCGACTCCAAAAAGGAGAGGTAAATGTGGAAGAAAACGAAAAACAACTCCACGAAATGATAAATATCTAATCAGAAATAGTAAAATGAATAAAACAAAACAAGCACCGACCTTCAGAGAGATTTATTGGATACTGGTTCTGATGTTAGTGATTCAACTGAACGCCATAGAATTCTGGAAGTTGGCCGAAAAGCACGAAGGCCAACGAAAAAACAATATTTTAATGCGAAAATGAAGATAAAACGTTTAACATGGGTCAAAAAATATAAATCATGGACTGCTGACGACTGGAAAAAGGTAATTTTCAGTGATTAAACTCATTTATTTGTGCAGGGTTGCCAAGCAAATGTCGTTAGGGGAAGTAACTGTTAAACCTTAAGACCTGAGAATGTCAAACAAACTGTAAAACACCCTCTGAAACAGATGATTGTGGGTTATTTCACATCAAATGGACTGGAAGCTTAGTTCCTGTTCAAGGTATGATGAATTCAGCCAAGTACGTAGAAATATAACAGAGTAGGATTGTTCCATTCTTGCAAACTTTTGACGGGACATTTCAACATGACTTGGCCCTATGTCACAATTCGAAATTGGTCAAGAATTTCATGCTGGAAAATCAAATTAATTTGCTTGATTGGCCTGGAAATTCACCAGACTCAAATCCCATAGAAAACTTGTGGAATATTTTGAAGAGACGTTTAGGTAAAATGGACTGTACAACCAAAGAACACATGATAACGAATGCTATAAAATTGTGTTTCCACGATTATGAAGTCAACAATATGTGCACTCAATTAGTGGAGTCAATGCCCAAGCGAATTCAAGAGGTCATTGCTGTTAAGGAGGACATGCTTCATACTAATACAGAAATTTATTAGTGTATATCAAGGCACATGTAAGGTCAGCTGATGCGTAACATCGCAGCCTCTCCTTGACAAATGTCAACCCCGCCTTCTCGTGGTGCATCCTGTTCCCACAAAAGGGGCTCTGACGACCACCAATAGCGGTATAACTATACCATCAGGATCAGAGAAAATGCTATAACACACTCACAAACCAGCTTGGCCAGCGTGGTGAGTTATGGCCAAACCCCTTCAAAATGCCTCCACAACTTAAATCTTGGCCCTCAGTCTCCGGCAGATGGAATGTACCTGGCCAAGGCAGAGGGTGCTAAGAATCCCCGGAGGACCGAACTAGGCTGCCATCTGATGCTGACCATGGCTACGTATAACGGACGCTCCCTATCTTCTGATTCAAGGCTTCTTGAATTGGAAGAGGAACAATAAAGGATCAAGTGGGATATCGTCAAGCTAAGTGAGGTAAGGAGAAAACGAGAAGATCTCATTGAACCGACAAGTGGACATCTCTTCTACTATCGTGGGACAGATACTGGCAGAACTAGTGGTGTTGGATTTATAATAAACAAGAAACTGAAGGATAAAGTTGTAGAAGTTGAAAGTTCCTCTGACAGAGCTGCATGACTCGTTATCCAACTCTCGAGAAGATACCAGGCTCAGATTATTCAAACTTAAACACCAACCACAAGTCCTCCTGGAGAAAATTTAAAGACATTTATGAGGAAATTCGTCATTTTAATAATAAATGTAAGCAGCACTTGAAGATATTTATGGGAGATTTAAATTCAAAAATAAGGCAACAGCAACAGGATGAAACTTCAGTAGGTAAATTCGGTCAGAGCAACAGAAACCAGCGTGGAAATACTCACGTTGAGTTAGCAGAGGCAGAAGGGTTTTTCATCTTGAACTCCTTTTTCAAGAAAAATCCACACAGGAAATGGACATGGAGACATCCAAATGGGACGACAATTGAAATTGATTTTATTATGTGTAACAAAAGTTCGACGTAGAAGACTGCAGTGTGTTAAAAAAGTTCAACACAGGTAGTGACCATAGATTGGTGAGATGTAAGATGCACCTGAACACTAAACTCGAACGTGGCAAGCTCATAAGACAAGCAAAATGCATTGACATAACCAACCTTAAAAGACACCATAATACCTTCAAGTTGGAACTTAAGAACAGATTCTTTGCTTTAGAAGGCCTAACATCGGAAGAAGCTGATATTTCTGAAGTTAACTGAAAAGTAACCAAAGCTCTTATAGAAACAGCAACAAAATTAGCTGGGTCTAAGAACAGGTTGCATGTGTACAAATTATCAGGAAAAACCAAAATATGGATGCAAAAAGGAAGTGAGATGAGAACAACTAAAGAAGATGTGACTTCCAAAGTGGATTATATAGAGCTATGCAAGACAGTACGAAAAATTATCACTGAAGACGTAAGTAAATTCAACTGTGAACTAGTGAGGAAAGCATTTGAAAACAACCAAAGCCTAAATATAGTAAAGGGACACCTCAGCAAGGGATTAAAACAGATTATGGCACTGAGAAACGAAGATAGTTCTGTAACAAGAAATAGAGGCGAAATTTTGACAACAGTGTAAGATTTCTACTCCAAATTATACGAAAGGAATGATACATGTACTCCGGACATCATGAAAGATAGCCGTACCAGAGTTCTTCCAGTCCTCCCAGCAGAAGACGCACATGCAATCAAGAACATGAAGCGGGGAAAAGCTGCCGGAGAAGATAGAATTACTGTAGACATCATACAAGAAGCAAGTGGAGAAATCGAAACAATACTCGCCCAATTTTTCACTCGATACCTTAATGAAGGGAAGATTCCTGAGGATTGGAACAACGCTACAATGATCCTGCTATATAAAAAAGGTAACATTGAGGATCTCAGGAACTACAGACCTATCAGCCTCCTATCAGTGGTTTATAAAATCTTCACTAAAGTTCTTTCACACCGCTTGAAGGTAACACTGGACAAGGCTCAACCGAGAGAACAAATTGGATTCAGGAGTGGCTACAGCACAAAGATCATTTTCACGTATTGAGAGAACTAATTGATAGAGCGAGTGAATATGAACATCCGTTGTGCATGGCTTTTATCGATTATGAAAAAGCCTTTGATTTAGTGAAACCATTAGCAGTTACAGTGGTTCTGAAATCCTGCGGTATTGAAGATGCATACATTAATATTATTCATAATATCTATAAAAATGCATGACCAAAGATTCGGCTGTTTGAAAATACAACACACATAACAATTGGAAAGGGGTGAGACAAGGTGATACCATATCTCCGAAGCTCTTTACTGCCACATTGGAAAATGTCTTTCAATCACTGAACTGGGAAAACAAAGGAATATAGATTAATGGAGATTATCTAACCCACCTTTGTTTTGCTGATGCCATAGTCATTTTTGCAACTACCCCATCAGAGCGGCAGAGTATGATCCAGGAACTTGCTAACAAGAGAAAAGAAGTGGGATTAAAAATGAACTTTCAGAAGACAAAAGGGATGTTCAATGCTTTTACAAGAAATGAAGATTTATCGATTGATTTAGAAAAGCTGGAGGTAACAGACACGTGCGTTTATCTTGGACAGCAGATATCAAGTGAGGGTCACATTGATGAAGAAATTAATCGGCGTATAAAACTTGCCTGGAGAGCTTTTGGAAGAAACAGCATAATTTTCAAGAGGAATATGCCATTATGTCTTAAAAGAAAAGTGTTTGATCAATGCATCATTCCAGTGCTTACGTATGGTGCAGAGACGTTGACCTTAACTAAAAGAGATATACAAAGGCTGCAGACAAATCAAAGACGCATGGATAGGTGCATGCTTGGTGTAACGAGGAGAGATAAGAAGAGGAACTCGTGGATCCGAAAAATAACATGAGTGGAAGACATCATGATCAGAGTTAAATCCCTGAAATGGCAATGGGCTGGACATACTGCCAGAGGGAGAGACTATCGATGGACAGCCGAAATTTTAGATTGGATTCCAAAGGATAGGAATAGACCCAGAAAAAGACGACGTGGGAGATGGGTGGATGAAATTTGAAAGTATACGGGAGTGACATGGAGGAGACTGGCACAAGACAGACCATTGTGGAGGAAACTTTGGGAGACCTTCGTCCAGCAGTGGATTGATAAAGGCTGACAATGATGATGATGACAATCAAGGCATAGAATGATATAAAGGCATAGTTTTTAAAAAAAGAGTGATTTTTTTAATTTGTTCCAATTAATTTGCACAGTATAGTAACAGATCCTTTACATTTCTTCAAGCTCTTTAACGCCTAACCGTCACACGAATATCAGACTTACGTTCTCGGTACATACAAGTATGAGGTGAACTCTCTTTGAGGTGACTCAGCGGCTTTCTCACCAGTGAAGTGACACCGCCAATACAGACGCCAGACCTAGGTGATAATCTGTCAATGGACGTTCCAACGTCCTTTGACTTAACACATCCTCTATATTTCGTTAAGCGCTTTAACGCCTAACCGTCACAACATGACTTAAGCAACTATACAGTGAAAGAAACAAAGTAATAATTTATATGTATAGAAATATTTTTATTCCAATGTAAGAGTGCAAGTTTAAAAATTGTATAAAAGTTGATTTTTACGTACTCAATTTCTGCAAGTTTCCGCATAAAATATTTCAATGTACCTGTTCTGGAATATATATATACATATGTTGTGTGATTTCCTGATGCCCATAGTAGTCTAAGTTCGTTCTTTAACATAAAGATAAATATTTACCCCATTTTGCTTACTTATTTGGGAAACGAAATGTATTCATTTTGAACACCATGCTCTTTTTCAGAAGAAAAATATATTAAACATTATTTCACACATGCTTAATCAGCTTATTGCGCCGGAGAATAGGAAGTGGTTCAGATGTAATTCTTATCACATAGGAATTTGTTAGAACCCATAACATTTGTACAATAATCACTATCACTAATGTTAGGTACTAATGTTCTGGTTAGAAACGAAAGCATTAATACAACAATCACTATTACAGAAAAATTTAAGACATGATAAAATAAATATTTTGAGCAAAACACATTCAAAGAATTGGAAATGAAAGAAAATTTAGTACAAAACACATTTTAAGAACCAAAAAAATATTTCGATGTTAATTTTTTGCTAATAATAGATGATTTTTGCACGTTTTTATATGTGTGTCAATTTTTAATGATGTTAACAAAAACAAACTAAACAATTTATGTTGCAATTCATTTCAAACGGAATATTCCGGTTTACGTGAAGTAGCAACCAAACATTACTCGCAAAATACAGAACAATGATTTCCAAATCATTAATTTTTGCAAATCCGAAAGCACACACATTTGAACATATTTCAACCTTTCGATCAAACACAAAACCCGAGATCAATACTTTAATTGAACAGGGAATTTGATATTAGTTAAAGTTTACCAAATTTTTCTTTCGGTAATAAATTGAAATAAAAACTTATTTGTACGTATATTTTGCTTTACACATCTAATAATTTCATCTGTTAAGCCCATTCCTTTTAAGCAAGCTAACGCTTGTGATTTTTTCAAACAAAGTGCTGTAATGGAATCGCTTATTCTTTGAATCGTGTTACGGGCAGATAATAACATGCTTTAATCCAAACATCATAGCTTTATAATATCCTATAGGTTCGGCTCCAACCCTTTAGCCGTTTTGGTCAAAGCCGTTAAGTCTGAGCTCCACAAGGACATACTCCTTATGCACTTCAAACGTTGTAGCAGTACTTTGAGAAAATGCATACTTCTATCAGCAGCAAAATGCACCACGTCCTGAGTTATTTTGGAGTGAAACTAGAAGTTTCTTTTACTGGATTAGCATCAAGTGGAGATTCTTTCTCGTGGTGAAGTCAGTTTAGGGAGTTTGTATATTTGATTTCCTCGTAAAAGTTTGTGTATGGGATGCTTCTTGGTAAGTTCGAAAATGTTTCACTTGGTTTTATTTCCTTGACTATTTTAGTCATTGGATGACACTTTTTTAAAGCTCTTGCCATTTTTTTAAACAACTTTCCATTTGTTTGTGGTTCTTATCAATTAAGCATCCCTTTAGTTACTTTGCAGTTTTTTGCTCAGTTTCGCCAGGGCTGCGAAAAAGTCTTTCCCATTTATATAGTAATTTAGCCAGTTCCAAGTTAATTTCCCTAAAGTTTTCGATATCCAAAGTACAGTTCCACAATTTCTTTAAACATTAATTCCTAATTTTCATTTCTGGGGCTACTCAGCCTAGTTAAAATTTTCGCAAATCTTTGCCTTTTATCATTACATAGAAAATAAAATTTTAGTGAGCACAATTATTCGGAAAAACCGCAACTTCTTTGGAAGAAATGAACTACTGAAACCTTGAAATCATGGAATCATAATTACAGCAAATAGATGATAAAAAAATGGAATGGAGAGGCAACACGAAATCCCCATTTTTATTTCCTCATGAAAAAATTTGAAGTGCTACATTTCTTTTGTGTGAAATGATTATTTGGGAGATTTATGATCAGAAATATCAAATATGTTGGTATTCCTTATATAATACGCGCTTTCTTCGCGAAAGATATTTCAAAATATCATGCCTTGTGTTTTACCCAAAATAACACGCGTAAATTAAGCACTACACAGAGAGTTTTTGAAAATTTCCGGGATTCGTGACGAAACGAAGTATTTGGTAAAATTTGTGAGTACAGTAGTGCAATATGTCTGCTACAGTTCTGTGAATTTTTTTATGAATTATGTTGTGACAAACACACAAAATGTGACGGTCGTCCAGTCGCTTATTGTACATAAAGGGCGAAGTCATATTTTAGAGGACACAGAATGTATAGAATTTCGCTGAGATATTTAAATTTTATCATAATATAAATAAATCCAATAATTTCTGAATCGCGATATGGTTCCAGAATTATCATATGTTCGCATGTCGATTACGTTGCGCTTCTTTGAAAAACTGTTTAAGTAACAGACGTAGTAGAAATAATTAAATTCCTTCTGACATTGAGTGTTTGATACACAGATGAGCACACATTTTTGGAACGTGTTTGACAAGAAATTACAGAAATTAGAAGAAATTCAAAGAATTGAAATCTGTTACAGCGTTTTAGATGAACAATAAATATACATCTGCTGCAGTTAAATATTGCCGCTAAGAAAATGGCGCACGTAAACAAGCTGTGTATAAAAGGTTATGTTTTCGTTCGTTTCGAAAACAAATATTCCTATTCTGTAATCAAAAATACATTGTGAAAATCATGGAACTAACATTTCAAAAAGTGGAATGAGCAGTATATTTAAAAATAGAGCAAAAAAGCGCCAAGTATTGTTTGAACAGGAATAATAACGTCAAACAAATATCCTAAGAAAAAACGAACGTTTACGACTACTTGAAAAATCGTTAGAAGTACGTTCCTTCTTAGGATTTTCAGGATGAATTTCCTGAAAGGAAATTCATTCTCAAAAAGTCGTTTAAAATCACTGTATGAACTGTAAACAAGGTAATAAACAGAGATTTGAATCTGAAAATGATTAAAAAAACCATGATGTTCACCGCATTTTGCCTGGACACATGGCAGAGTGCAGAATACAGTTTAGACTTCTCTATGAAAATGTTACAAATTCAAATAAATCACTGCGTTTCAGATCCAATTATTCTATTTATATTTTCCTAATTGGTCTAATTTGATGTAATTACAGTATATAATTACAGTACTTAAAACATTACTTTATTCTTCAATATCAAGAAAAAGCTAAATATCATGAAAAAATTTCAGATTCGTAAAAAGCATGTATCGAAATTCTGTAAATATATTGATCAAGGTAATGCACAATTTTGTTAGTAAGAAAAACACAGAAATTAAAAAACAGTTCGAAATATGTATTTATTTGTTATATGTTTTTTTTTTTGGTAGGATAATGCAGTTGAGAACCTTCTTGGTTAGTTATTAGCAAAAACTCTTTAAGCGAACGTGATTTTCTTAAGGTTTTACAAAGGACGAAAATTTTAATTACCAATCGACATTTTATTTATCTTTGGATACCCAAATCGGATTCTGAGTACAGGCAATCCAGGTTACAAACGTCCGACTTACCTGCAACCCGTACTTACGAAACATCATCCGTAAAGCCTATTATATTAAAAATTTCCTATTAGATAGATTGGTTCGTAATATCCAACGAGGGCTACTTTGTGACCCGCATCAAAGCATTGCCGTTTTACAGCGGTCCGTAGGCTCATGGGCCTAAGGTAAGACAAAGACTTCGTTCTTTAAAATCCGACCACGTTCACACACACACAAACACAATGAATCCAATGTTCGTTCACCTCCACAAAGGATACGTACGCACCCCCAACGGAACTAGTCAATCAACAAAATACGAAACTAGAAACAAAACAAGAACTTCGAACTAAGTTGCTAACAATGGATACTATCAGGCTGATTTAAAGAGGATTTTTTAAGAGATCTGAAGGAAAAGGCCTCATTCGAAAGGAGCAAAGTTTTACATATAATTTCCCTCTGCCATGCACTACTTGCGATAATGTTTGCAATATTTCTACCATTTATTTCACTATTTGGTAAAGAAAGAGGATTATTACTCTATTAATTGTAAACATGCAGAACTTCCTCAGACTCCATGTGAATATATACGATGCATAATCCTTAATTACCTAATTCCTACTTATGTATATATCAAGAATTTAAGCTCATTGTTTGCACTGATGTGAGACTGAAAAGGAGTTGTAGGGCAAGAGTCTCGTACACAAGCGGCTCTATATTTTTGATAGAATGCATAACTGCAGTTAACACAAACTCCTCAAACTTACTGTGTTTCGGATAAAATTAATCAAATTGTGGAAAAAGAAACAGCAAAACACTAGACGAAAATGAAATATTACTCTTTATATTAATTAGGTCACGATATGGAAGCTATTAAGCGCATTGGATGTTAAGAAGTTTCGTGGGTCACAAATATGCTGATTCGTTAGCAGTGGACGATAATAAATTGAGGGTAGGAATACGTGCTCCCAGTGATAGCGGATAATTCTGGTTGCAAATCACATGGCACGTAATCACTCAGAAGCTTCGTAGATTATGAAATGAAATTCTCTAAAACTTATTACCTTGAGAAAGGCGATCTCGAATTTCGACATCTTATTTAATGACACATCTCAGAACATTAGAACATTATTTTTTATTAAAATAAAATCCTGAACATAAAACTGAAAATATCAGAATTTCGAACCTGTTTTCAGATGCTCACATATGAATTTTTTAAAAATATCAAATATACTAAGTCTTAGGTCCAGTTTTGTTTTAAATATTTTTGATCTAATTTTTCAGACTAAGCTACACATGAGGAACATATTTTGGAGGTAAACAGTTAGATGTACAGGTAATCTGTATGTTGAGGCTGCTGTTAAAAGCAAACAAGGCCCGTTTTTTCTAACAAAGCTACGCCGTACACTTTCCTTTAAAATATGGCTTGTGGAATCAGGTTCGGAGAAGCTATTTAACTCTTTCAGTGTTAGGCTGTCAAAACTTCCTCAAAACGTTATGTATTCTGATGTAATGTGCTACTTATATTGTGATGTATCATGTCTTTTATTATTCGACTTTCCAACAGACGTACCAAAGTGAATTATGACTTTAAAACTGGTATATTTTCATTACATTCATGACAGTGCAATCATAATGCGTGCCTTTCGGCACGCACACTTTTGCTGGAAGACGTAAGAAGGAGGTTTCAAACGACTTTTTCATTCAAACTCCAGTAACGACAGATCCTGTCCTTCGCAATTTAAGATGCATTCAATAATAATGAAGTGGTTCAAATTTACTTTCTCGACCATGATGTTAAGGGAGATAACTCAGAGCCTGCACGATTCTTTTTCCTTATAACTGGATGCACGGATGGATCTGTTTCATACAGACCACACCTGTGGTGTAACCATCGCTACTTGGCTGTTCGGTTCTTAAATTCATTACGGTGGAGATGAAGGACTGCGTATTTATTCGGCAGCTACTGGGCTCCAAATCCCTCACGTTGGTGAGGCAGAACTTCTTTTTACAAATGGCGCGATATTTATCCATGACTGCGCAGGCGTTTTGTCCAACGCGAGTGGCGATGTCGCGGAAGGAATGTCCGTCTCCCTGCAGTCGAACACATCTGCTTCGCTTCAAAGCCATCATGGAAATATGAACGGATTATGAAATCTCAAATAAAATGGGAATATGAACTCTCATTATATGTGGCTTTTAGTGATTACGATGCGCACGTACATGTCTCTGGACGTCTGACAAACCATACGGGACGAACGAGCACAAGTTTTCCCCCAAACCTTTCACTAAAATATGACGAATCGTCTCATTAACACTGGGTACACAGTTCAGCAACCTCATGGTTACACAGCCATCACTTTCTATCCTCTCGCGAAACTTCTCAATGAATTCAGCGTTGCTCCCCGAAAATGGGATACCGTACCTTTCGTCATTTTACGAATATTTGCTCCCAGAATATTTGTGAACGATATAGAGAATTTGCCCCATACACATCACGGAAGCAATACGTCAACTGTCTCAGACGCAGGTTTAATGATTGTTTACTCTCTGTTCTATGACAGAGCTGGGCCAATGATCTTCCACAGAATATGAAAGTCAATTAGGAAATATTTCCGGAAGGATTTCACTGTGTTTGGCCAACACGTTAAACGTAACGTTGGGTCTTCATGAAACCACGAAATGACGAACATCTGCAAAGTAGGTAAAAGCAAATATTATTTTCGTAATGTACATTAAGCAAGAATGAAACACTTCAAAATAATTTTTATCACAATTACGGTCACTGATTGAGTTAATACTGTTCTTACTACACATAAAGAAAGTAGAGGAATACAGAGAAAAAATGTTTGATATTTAGAAACAAAAACGTTTGATATCTGATCATCCTTAATGCAACATTCAGCAAAAATCATGATATAATGTCAAGAAAGGTTCACCAAACAAACTGTGAAATATATATGTGAGAAGATGTTTGAGCTGAAAGTTTTATCACCGTTATCTTCTCTTTGAAAATATGTACCTTTTCGGAAGTAGCAATAATTTAAAATATTTTTACTTAAAGACAGATTTTAGTGAAGATGCGATTCATAGTTACACAGAAAAGTAGGAGTACAACAGCTTTCGGACTTTTAGTCAGAAAGCACAGTGGGAAAGCGAGAGAGAAATGGTGTATTCTTTAGCTCTATTTCAAGACAATTTTTTGGTTTTGTGAAAGTTTTTGAAATATAAACTAAAAGTTGCACTGTAAATAGTAATAACATTCACTCTTAAATTTGTTTAATTGAATATTTCGGGCCTTTTCTACTTTCGTAGAAAAACATACTGGCTTGAAGGTTTAAATAACATAGACATCTGCCTGATATAAGAAACTCACTTGAAAAATTTCCATGATATTACAACATATAAGAAATTACCATCATATCAATGCGTTTTTCCTCAGGCGAGAGTTGTTAGATATAGTGGTGTTATAATTTTGTACAGGAACGCAAAGATAATTAATTTCCAGTTTGTTGTGGAAGAAAGGATGGTATCGGCAATTGTAGAAATTTATAATTTCCTGTTTAAAATAATGTGTGTATACTCTGTCGATTCCAGAACGTAAGAACTTTTGCAGAAGCCTTCCTTATTTTCTGTCAGGAAGTTTCGACTTCCTGTTTGTAGCTGTTGACTTTAATATAGTATTTGATGTATTCTTGGATCGACGGAGCCAATCTCAGTACTCAAATGGAAGCCGAACTGCTTTTAAAACCTGGACACTGGCAAATGACGTAAATGATGTATGGATAACTTTGGAGCAAACTACTCCAGCATACACATGGGAAGTAAGAACTCTAGTCTCAAAAATTGACTATGATTTTACTCAGGATCTTAACATCCTCGATAATATACAGATTGTTGATCCAAATGCTCAAAACTTGCCTATTTTGGGTCACTGTATTTCGAAGTGGAGTGTTACGAGAAATAACACCACACGAAGAGGTAAAATGCCTTACGATAACTGACGACCATTTGTTTTGCTGTTTAAGGATTGCATTAACATCGTATGAGTTGCAACATGATAAAAATTTTGACGGACTTCACTTCCACGTGTCCGCGAAAAAATAAGGTAGGGTTGCCTACATCTGAAAGACAAATGTAATAATTTTTTTAGTGTTAGTTCAAAAAATTAAAACCATTATTCTGATATTATTTGAATTGCTTTGTTTGGTTTCAAGTTTTATTAAAGGAAGCTTGTGTGTTAACGGAATTAAACATTTTTTAAGAGGTATGCCTGAAAAATAGTGATGTTAGGGAATTTACCTTTAATTTTCTATTGTGTCGTAAAAATATTTTCCAGGGCGCAATATTGTTAGAATACTTCTAGAATTTACTTGCAGTAGTACAGGGTCAGTGTTATTATTTCCTAGGTTTCGTAAGCAAATGGGTGCAATTATATGGACGTAATGATCCATATGCAAATTGTTCCATGGTTAATGTTTTTTCCACGGATTATCTTTTCCTTTGCTAGAGCAATGTTCACATGCAATTCAACTTTCAATTCAGGAGGATTCATTCGTTTTTAAATATTTTGAAGCATCACTCAGTAGCATAAACGTAATTGGTTGTGTGACGTTAGAGCAGCAGCCGATCGAGGGTGGTCAACTCCCCAAGAAAGAGACCTTACCTTTTTAAACGTCAAGATCGTAAAAAAATAACCTCCTTTATTTTTCCAAAAGAGCAGGAGCAATTGCAGATAGTCATAAAGCGCTTTATAAGGATTGGAATTTGTTGCAACTTTAAAGATAAAATGTTCTGTTCCACCTAGAGTGAGAGGGAGAGAAAGGAAAAACATATAGTGAGACTAAGAAACCCCGTAATCTATAGTATCAGAAAGAGGGGAAAAGTTAAATATCATTTTAAATAATCATCTATGGATGCTTACGCAGACATGTGCTTTGTAATTTGAAAAATCATATTTTGTTACCTAAATGCCAATCAAATGGCGCATTGGAATACAAAAACACTGCTGATAAAGAAGTTTATGCTATTAATCATTTTATAAATTTTATTTTCTGAATTAAAAACTGTATTTCAATTAATTCTTATGAATTTCATCGTATTAGGAGTGCAAACGCCTACTGAAATAACATTTGTATGAGAATCAATATCTCCTGTATACTTTTTAAAGTTAATTTTATGAACTACATAGTTAAATTTTCTATTTACAAACTTCCTTCACAGCTCTTTAGTTGTTACTTTAGCAATTATATCATTCAAAATAACTTCAAAAACAAAAGAGGATAGAAAATCCTATATTATTTGTCGCTATAGCTTTGTATTTAAAGAAAATTATAGGAAAAATATTTATTTGTACTATGACTGTGTGCTTTAAACAACTACTAACACGATCTGTTTGTTAACCTTTAAGTCTTGAAATTTGATCTTAAAACCCAGCGTGATTCTGTATTTTAAAATGTTACGTATGCTGAAATTACGCAAAACGAGTTTGGATTCAAGTTAATAGTCATACTGTGTACCGTCTTGTAATGGTTGCGACCGTTTTGACTATATTGTTTGAAAACCAGTCGCACATTGATATTAATGAGTGATTTAAAATTACTCAAAGTTAGAGTTCAGCTCTACTAAGCAGCAAAGGTATAAAAACAGAATGTTCCTTCTATCTGTTGGTTCTTCGTTTAATAAAATGCGGACGCCTTTGCCAACATGTTCGTTTAATTTTCTTCAAAAATTGCATGCCCTTTTCCTCCAGTTTTCTTTTTGCATGGTTGAATTCAATACACCAAGGATGATACGAGGAGCAATTTCATCTTTCTTTTAAGATTTACGTTATGTTTGTCTGCACAGGTATTCCCTTGCAGATTTGCTGTTTGTGTCGCTATTGTTGGGAAAGTGCAGGGCCTTATACTATATTGCTTTAAAATGTACTTCGCCATTTACCCTCCGTATTTTAATACAACGGAACATTCGTTCTCAGAAAATAAAAAAGTTGTATGCATAAATAAATGAAATGTAAAAGAAACTGTACCCAGATTCAAAAGTAGTTCTTGTACGCTGGAAAGACTTCAGACATAACATTTGGACACAAAATAGTAAACCAAATAAGAAAGATAAAATTGTGGAGTAATTATCTATCCACAATCGGTAACATACGTTTGACGTGTTCTTATTTTATAAATCAAGAACGGTGCCATTATTGTTTTGTAAGAAATTAAAAAAAGACGTTAAACATAACTAAAAATAAAGCAATACATGTAATATCACAACTAGCATTTTTTCAATGTCAACGCAATAAACATATCTAAAAATAAAGCAATACATGTAATATCACAACTAGCAGTTTTTCAATGTCAACGCAGATTAAAAATCGGATAACTTAAGAAAAATCGAAATTATGTTGCTTTTGCAATATCCGAAATTCTACAGTTTTCAGTGAATCACAGTCACCAAAATCATCAGCAGATGCGTTTGCTAAGTCTTGTAAAATTTTGGACAGGTCTGCCGGAAACCTTCTTTTCTTCAGGATTTCGATAGAATCATAAAATTTCTGATGCGTTCAAAGTACAAAGTAGTACATACATATCATCCAACTGTATAGAAAGAGTTAATTTCAACAAATAATATAAAATGTTGCGAAGCAACAGCAGCCAAGTTACAAATTTAATGGACTTTTCTCCAAATGCCTGTAATCCTGTCTTTTTCTCCTTTTCTTGATGGATCTGCAACCATATTTTCTAGTTGTTGTACAATAACAAAATAATTTTTAATCTGGTTTTCAGAGGCTCTGTGTACGTGTGAAACTCATCGAGTGCCACTGTCTCTTAAAGCTGGTGGATCTGATACATCTTCATCGGGTATTGTTAAGAGCTCACGAAAGTCTCTATTTCGTTTGGCACTTTTTCTATAAAAATTATGAACAACTTACGTAGCTCTTAAAAAAATTATGAACAACTTACGTATCATCAACTTACGTACCTCTTGAAAATATGTTGACAGCATAAAATCTTTTAGAGCTAGCTCTAAGCGATGACTTAAACAGTGCACTGACACTAAACAAGAGCAGGTTTTCTCCAAAAGAGCTGCGACATCATTTTTCTGTTAACATTTGCTCCGTCAGCTAAAAATCCAATTAATTTTATTTCAATATTTACTATTCCAAATTCTGCGATGCACTCTCATATTGTACTTTTGATACCTTTAGCGTCAGCATTTTTCAGTTCTTTTAAGGCCAGGAATGGGAATTTGATATATCCTTCTTCATTGACATACAAGATACAAATAGTTTCATTTTCAGATGCACTAACATCTGTACAGCTATCAATAAATAAGGTAAAGTAGTCTGTCTTTCTTAAGTCTTGGCGCAAATCACGTTCGAAAACGTTAGCAATGCACTCCGTGAGATGAGCAGACATCACGGACGAATGGTAAGTTTGCCCTATATCAACACCATGGTGCTTCTCAAACTCACTAATTTTAGGAAATTCTTAAAATAAAATTTCCCCTTTAGCAGACATATATGCTATATCAATTAATTATTCGAGCTTTAGATGCTTTGGAAGCAACAATCATTGACTTACCAATAGATGTTCTTTGATATGCCTTAGATGTTCTTTGATATGCCTTAGATGTTCTTTGATATCCCGTCCTAAATTATGGCACGGTGAATTTCTGATCTGGTGTGCTTTACCACATTATCCTTTTTACTAATGAATCCAGCAACTCCATCAGTAAAAGAAGAATTGAAATTTCGAAACTTTTTACGCTGTCAACATTCTTCCGACAAAGTTCGCTATAGGCAGACTGGATGAAGATTTTATCGGTGTTAACAACATAGCGTAAGCAACTACCTTTTAGATATAATTCTCCATCCACCTTTACATGGTTGATATTTTCACTTTGGTAGCCATGATTTCAAATAACAAAAAGTAATTGAATTGAAAACAAATGCCGTCTCCTGCACGATACACTTTAATGATAAAAACTATGCACAATTAAAATAAATGTGTTTTTTGTTTTCAATTCAATAGCTTTTGGTGCACGAGTTAATTTCTTCATAACAAAGAGTAAAACAACAAAACTCACATCCCCCTAAATCTTAGTAGCGGCCAATCCGCAAGCAAAACAAGAACAGCGATAAGAGCATTTGTCCTTAAATGAATCATGGTGCAGACAGTCCGAATACGTCATCACTGCATAGCTAGAGCTACACGAAGAAGCTTTGGTAAATGTGTACTTTAGCGTGCTAAATTATTTCATCGGAAAAATATAACTGTGTGGAAAAAACGCGACGTTCAAATTTTTAAGCATACAAAATAATGGGGAAAGGTTCAAAAATATAGTATTTTTAGATAAAAGGAATACATTTTTCCGAAGTATTAACCTGCGAGTACGATGGTTTGCAGCAGTTGGTACGGAAGGGTGAAGCGATGCTGACGGCCACGACGTGAAGGCTCCGTGCGTCGAAACGGAGTACGAGTTAGTAGTGAATGCGCGGAAAAATACGACCGGGATGTGTATTTTTCGGAAGCGTGTAATGCGTCGTGTTATCGTGCGCCAGTAAAAGTAGTTCAAACCTGTTTTATTAATTTTTAAGAACGATATGTGCGGATTATCGTTATTATTAATTTCACAATGTCTCCAATGGAAAGTAAGGAATGCAAAATAATTTATGTACAGAAGTTTTGAAGAAATTGTAGTTCCGGTTGAACCCAAAGTTTTGGTTATGATTTCGAAGATGTGCAGAGGTAGGTGTTTTCTTCAAGCACTTCATTTGTAGTTCTGCTGTTATTCCGTACATCGTAGCTCACATTTTTCCCTCGTGAAAGGGATATGTTTCAAGAAAAACGATTGTCTTCAATTCATATATCGTACTATGCCAGAGTGTCCTACAGCTTCTTGTGTTGTGGCGGATAATGAAATTTTAAGCACCGAAGAAATCCGAAATCAAGTGTGGAAACTGACATTTCGGTATTTCCGCTTTCTCAAAATTACACTAAAAAAATTACAATGCTGCGTAAAACCAACTTCTTTATTTCCGCGTATTCCTACAAGACGCTTCGATGACTATGTAATGCTGAACAGCTTCGTTCTGAATTCTTCCGGCCTTTACTTGCCGTTCTCAACGAAACTTCCATTCACCGAACTCCACCGTTACGCCGTCGCCGCTCCCTCGTCCTACGCCTACCGCACGTTCTCTTCCACTCCCAGGTAAATATTTCCATCGCACTCCAAATTAAATATTTCCATCGCACTCCCAGGTAAATATTTCGGAAAAATGATTTCATTTTATCTAAGAAAACTATATTTTTTAACCTTTCACCATTTTTTTGCATGCTTAAAAAATTGTACGTCGCACTTTTCTCACATATTCGTAAAGTTATGAATACGTGAATTTTATTTTTTTTCACGGGCAAGCAATATCGTATTTTCGATAAAACGGATCGAACATTTTAACGGAAATTTCATTTTTAAACTTTGAATCGTACTTTTGCGATTCAAATATGAGTTTGCATCGCAAACTGCGACGCGATACCGCTTATTTTTTCCCTGTGAGGAAGGCAGAATTTTTAATGACGAATAGAGCATTTTTTATTATAATTCCCGTCATGAAATTCTTAGCGTGCAATGAATGCAAAGGATGTGTCCCCATACGATTTGTGAGGATTTATATCAGTTCATGTGCAACTTTAGAAACAACGAAAACTATAATGCTTTTTTTTATCTTTCTGCTGTTTATATTTTCTGTGACAGCCAAATAAAAATGGCGTTTGTTCAATTCTTTTATATAAACGTTTTTAAATATTAAAGCGTATAAAAATATTATTTTTTTTAGTCTTTTATAAAAAATTGTACTGCAACAATTATCATTTTAAATTTCTCTAAATGATGTATTGCAAAATACACCACCTTGAACAATGTATTTGAAAACAGGATTATTCAATTACATCATAGTTACATAAAGTTAACGCTAACATTATATGAAGCTGTTGCCTCGATCAAAGATGTGAATGTATATATTTCTGAAATTTTACTTCAACGTGAAACAATATATCTGTAGTTTACTTACTTCCCCATAAAAGCTGTTCTTCTTCTACAGAGAACATAGCAATTTTAAACAAAATTTTATAAAATCAGAATTGAATATAACCGGCAAATGTTAGTTTGAAATATTTAGAGTGGTACAATTATCTTGGTATTACTTATATTTACTTGAAAAACTTTACTGCGCAATATTTAATAATGAAATCTTCAGAAAATGTTTGCAATAATCAGGAGAAATAAGAAGGGAAGATATATTCTATTCGGTTGTGTCTGAGTAACGTACGTTAATGTTGAAAAGGAATTTTGCTCCTTCATTGTTAGAAAAGATCAAATATTTGATAGACAATTCGTGGTTTAAAATTTCATATTTCATATTGCAGCAGTTTATGAATTATATGGTTCGAGCAAACTATTTCGCAAACAATTTTGCAAATTTTAAATGACATAAATTTCCATGTCTACTGCGAATAAGATAAAAACAACATCCTAGACGGCAGATTTTTTAACGAATGCTTTTCTTTCTGTTACTCTTATGCAATTTGTCCGATTTCACCACTGTAGGTAAACAACAACAACAGCATAACTGAAAGTTATTTCATAGAGACAAAGGGGATATGTTGAATCCATCATCTCAAAGTTCCAGAAAACGGCTTTAACTATTGGGTTGCCGGAAAAGTCATTACGTATTTTAGCACCCGATGGCGGTTAGGCGGTTTTGGAAGTACTAGAGGCATGCAGCTCTGTTATCGCTATGGCATTCGACAGGTACCAGTCCTAGCTGCAGTCTAAAAGGAATGGTGAGCGATTTGGTTGATTTGCTGTGATTTGACATCAACTTGAAGACGGAAGACCAAACTGTGCATTTTCGCCATATTTTACTGTTTTACTTCCGTAAAGAGAAGAACGCGCGTCAAGCTTGTAAAAAATTGCGTAAAATGTACGGTCACAATGCTCTACAAGCACGTCAGTGCCAGCTGTGGTTCGCTAAATTCCGTGCTAGTGATTTTGATCTCACCGATGCTCCTCTGTCCGGGAGGCCAACCAAGGTTAATGACGACCAAATCAAGGCACTGATCGAGTCAAACCCACGTTACACGACACGAGAGTTTGCAGACACATTGCACATCCATCATTCAAGCGTTCACGACCACCTGAAGAAGCTGGTATATGTAAGCAACCTCGATGTGTATGGGTTCCTCATGAACTCAAAGAAGCTCAATTGACGGCGCGTATAAACATTTGCGATATGCTCATTAAACGTGAGAAACACGATCTTTTTTGATGCGATTGATAACTGGTGACAAAAAGGGGATTGTGTACAACAATGTGCTGCGCAAACGGTCTTGGTCCCGACGTGCTGCTTTGCCTCAAACGACATCCAAAGCAGACATTCATCAGCGGAAGGTTCTGATCTCAGTGTGATGGGATTTTAAAGGTGTCGTGCTTTTCGAGCTCCTACCATGGAACCAAACAATCAATTCGAATATGCACTGTCGGCAATTGGACAGTTTGAACGAATTCATTATCCAGAAATGTCCAGAGCTCGTTCATCGTAAAGGTGTTGTGTTCCATCACGACAACGGGAGAACACACACAAGTTTGATCACCCGCCAAAAATTATTGGAACTTGGGTGGGATGTGTTGCCACACCCAGTATACTCGCCTGAACTTGCGCCGTCAGACTTCCACTTGTTTCGCTCTCTTCAACAGACCTTGCATGGTATAACGTTCAATTCAGATGAGGCTGCAAATCAGCGCCTTGTACAGGTTTTCGCCACGAAAGGCAATTCTTTCTATGAATGAGGCATTCTGCAGCTCACTGAAAGATGGCAAAAGGTTATCGAACAAAACGAGCATTATATCATTCATTCATCTTTGTTCTTTCTGTCAATAAATGACCTTTGCAAAACATGGCAAAAATACGTCATGACTTTTCCGACAACCCAATACATTGGCTTGATTTGCAATAGCGATACAGAAACCCACGGACTGAACTGTCATCAGGGGAAAAATCAGTAGTCAATGTTGGTTTAAATGTACTTATTGCGACCTGGTAATTATTGATCCCTTGCATGCATGCTTAGGTGCGACATCATTGGAAACACTAGCATTAAGTCATTCATAATTGCTAGACCTAATATGCTAGTGTGATTTTTATCATGACTCGTTAGGATTGGAAATCTGGCTGGTGTAGCGCTTTCACAACAACGAATGAATGGAAAGTTTATTTCTTCAAATTTCGTCATTCACTATATGGGCACTTCAAACAATTTCTTTAATTTCTGTCGTTGTTCACTGAATGGGCATGAAACGGAGAAAGTATCTTCGAGTAATCTGTTAACGGGAGAAAGTGGATTACTGTGCGAAATATAAGGGAACAAAATGGAAACAAGAATTTTTGAGGACCAATAGATATGTTTCGCCTTAATTTTCGGTTACGACCTTGACATGTCTCGTAAAATATTTCTGCCAATAAGCGAATACAACAACCAGTGTGACACCTTCTGATTACACATCGGAAGGCATTGCTTGTTCAATAACAAATAAATGGTTGTCCATGTTACTTCAAGGTACCAGTGAAATTCATTAGAATTTTAAACTCTTCAACTATTGTTGGACGTTTCGAGTTAATGTTACAGCGCTATCGTAGTTTATGCAAAACAAGATTGTTTCGAATGTTTCCACTTTCTCCTGGGAATGATCCTAAACGGGTGAAAGAAACTCCCATCATCGAAATTTCAGTTGATGATGTTCCAATTTGCGTATAAACATCGCAAGCTCTTATAAACATTATACGTTTTTTATTACATATTACGACTGCTCTCTTCCTCAAGAATACATATAAGTATGTGGCTTATCGCCTCATTTTCTACTTATAAAATCTTGAAATCTTAATACGGGGAACTTCTTATTCGATCAAAATATTTCTTCTTTGGAATCACCAAAGTCAGATTTTACTTTTCACAGTAACGGCAAAAAACAAAAAACTACTATAAGGATTACGTTATCTTTTTTACAGGGGCAAATTTGCGATCTTCTTAACAGGGGCACATGTAAACGCTAACTGGTTTTAAGGATTTAATTTCCTAATTCTTAATTCCTTAAAAGGGACAGAATGATCTTATTTAATAATGACTGATCTCATTTCTCACCTTCGCCAAATTTACTTTATAAAACATTTATGGTTCGATTAACGTAAAAAAGCATGCAAGTATGTATTGCTTTTAAGTACCTACATTTCAAGTTGTGATTATATTGATTAAAAGGAAATCACACGGGTTGCATATCCCGTTTGTTAAGAGCATATAGAGAAGGTGCTGCTGTATCGAATTTCACCTTTCTGACGACAAACCTTTTGCATTGTTTTATTCCACTCAGTTTTGGCAAATCTCCTCATATTATTGGTAAAGTTTTTGTTTCACTCAAATTAAGCAGAACGAGATTTGTAGAAGTCTATCGTCTGTTTCAAATCATTCACGGAAATCTAACTGGAATTGAACTCCGTTTACGATTAGCAGTGATGTAAAGAAAAATATGCATTTTGACCCTGAAATCAATTTTAGACAAGTTTTGTAGATTTCATATCACCATTGGGAAAAAATAAACTTTTTCCATTTGCAACTGTGCTGTTCATTAGAAATTATTCAGTTCAAAAATATATTTCAATAAAACGTCACGTTACACAGAATGTCTCTCTCTTATTATTATTCTGTTTTTCCTGTTTATAGTTTTCAGGCACAAAGTGCAAATCACATGATTCCGGCTGTCCCGCTCTGTAAAAAATACATAAAATTTATAAAGAAGTTTGCAGTGTTTTAGTAAAAATTATAATTTTATATATAATATGTACAATTGTTTAAAATTGCGGCTCTAATGTTATTTGGATCTGTTCTTCAAAGTTATCACTGGATACCAGTGTGTTTAAAATGACTGGATATTTCTATCCGATTTATCGCATGGTAAACAGTATTATTCTACTGACATTGTAGAGAAGAGGGAATCGAATCTGCGTCTTCCGGATAGCGGTTGTGTGTGCCAATCACTAAACTACCGGGGACAACCAAATTTCCGATTAAATTTGAGCACAGCATACTTGGGCGCTATCTTGGAGACGCGGGTTTGATTCCTGCTTCAGGACGTCAAAATGTTCAAGTTTTCGGATATTGTTTGACTTACCACGCATGTTAGACACCAAGAAACGGATTTACATCTTTAAAATTTGTATTGCACGGTATAATCCCGTAATCCTTCATGATTATTTTAATCTTTTGTTTCGGTTCCTATCAAATTTAATATTGTTTTACACTTAAGAAAGCTGCGTTTCGGAAAAGAAACGGGTGTTCGATGATGTTAGGTTGAATGGAACTGGAACAAATACAGCATTAGAGATTGATCTTTACTGAAATGTTTGTCTTGAAATTTGATTTTCTGTTTAGACAGAGTAAAATCAAAACTGCCTTTTGGGTTAACAAGCTAAATATAATATTTTCTTTATATCGAACTTTGAAAGACGAAATACTCCCAAAAAAGTAACACTCCAGGTCATAATTGAAATGGCGCTTTATTATAATACCAAGATTTTACTTAAATATCCATCGCACTGCTACTGTGCATTGTAGTGTGTTCGGACGTCTGTTCTTTAAAAGTGTGAAAAATCCCGACGTGGTTCAAAGACTACCACATAATGAGGTATGTAAGAGAAACAATGGTAGGATCAGCATCGTAACTTTCGTTTGCCAACACTCATCATACTTGAGCTCATGCTAACGATATAATTGGTAAACAAAGCAGCAAACTAACTATGCAAATAAAGTAAAAAATTATTATGCATTAAGCCCCATGGTCTAATTTTGGGAATAACTTCATGCATAACGTGAAATTAATATTTTATTCTAAATATTGACATAATGACAATATTTGCATCATCCAACTGAAATATGATGTGGATGTTAAAATTTATACAATATGGTCATAAATCGGCACCTCAAAAACTCAGAATGTGAGTTCTTTTGCATATTTAAGCAAAAATACTAACTGCAATATTTTGAACGAGAGTTCCCCGTATACAAGCCGCTGCATCCAAAATCTTTCGACCATCACATAAAAATATCTATCATATCTTGTATGAATTTGGATGCTTTCCGTGACACCGTATATGTGTTCCAGACTCGATGTGGGACAGTAGGACCACCGCGAAAGCTACGAACGGATAGACTAGACTAAATGAAAGGTTTTCATTCCTGGAGAAAGTAACGTTCGTCACAAGCATCTAGTTAATACCTTTGATAGACTGCATCCACCACTTCATATCAAATTGGAGCTATCGAAAGGTTTGTAAAGGCTACGGGCAAATATGGCCCAGGTTTCTTGCATTTAAAGGAAACATTTCCGAAATTAACTGATGCAAAACTCAAAGAAGGCATTTTCTTTGGTCCTCAGATACAGAAACTATTGGGTTATTCTGTTTTTACCGAACAGCTAACCAACACTGAGCTCGTCGCATGGCAGCCTTTCTCAGCTGTGGTCAAGGGATTTCTGGGTAATCACAAAGAGGGCAGCTGCAAATGGCGAATTTCCAACCTTCTCAAGAACTGAAAAAAGCTTTGGGTGCCGGATGTCCTTAAAAATATATTTCCTCCATTCGCATCTGGACTTCTTTCTTGACAACCTAGGAACAGTCAGAGATAAAGAAGGAGAAAGTTTCCAACAAGTTATCCGAACGTTGGACGAGAGGTATAATAGAAGGTGGGATCCCTCAATGATGAGTGATTACTGCTGGTTTTGAAGGACAACACGACACATAGAAAAACCATTGACTACTTGTACGGGTATGCTAGTATGTGTGTATACATTTACATTTGTGTTAACATTGTTTACTCTATTTCTTTTTATTTTGCTGTCTCATATGCAATGATATACGAATATCGTATTTATACTTTGTAACACTAATTCTTTACCTAATAAGACACATAAATGCTGTAATACATTAAAATGCTAAACTGTAATACACTTCAATATGAAGCTGCATTGTATATATGTATCTGGAAAAGTAGCAAATGTTCATAAACGAAAAACGGAACATGATGGTGAGTTTTTAGTCATATTTGACTTCAACACTCCGAAATTAGTTAAAATAACCATTTTATGAAAACCCAGCTTAAAAATCTTGACTAGTGTTTTTTTTTTGTTTTTTTTTCTGCTTTTTTGGGAACTCGCTGTTCCTCATTGAATTGTTCGAAATCCTTCAATATATACTTTGTTTTAATGTAAGTGGGCAGTTACATATCAGAAAAATAAAATGTATATATTGATATAAAATTGTTGTCATTCAAATATTTAAACGAAAAATGTTAAAAATGCCTTCCGGAAGGCAAATTATATAAAGAGTATTGCTTTGTACGTAACTTGTGCTTTTTAAACACAGTTACATTTGGTCAGTGAATACTGGGAGATAATATTAACCATTGCACAATCTGTATATCTGTCAACTAAAACGTACGTATGAGCAGTTGATAACGCAATACCTACTAAATATATATACCACAATACACTATCATATATAGAAAAACCTCTGAAACCAACACCTCCGGTCCAGATGGATGTATTCTCTTCGGTGGGGTCCCCTATTGTATGGTAAACGCCTGTATTCCCAAGCTGTTACGCATTACACACTTCGTAGCCATTATTCGTGCTGTAAAAAATAAAATTAAATGTATAAATATACGTATTTTATATGTGCATAATTATTCAGCAATAAATTTCGAAACTGCAATAGTAATCCTGAACACGAAAATGAATACATTAGGTGTAAAAATAAGTTTCAAAGCTTTTTTTTTTTGTGTGACGAATACCGCTAATTTGTATATACGACATTCCTCCTCGTTGTTGTCATGTGACCGTAACTGGTGAAGTGTATAAAATGTGGAAAAGAAGTTTGCTCAACAGTCAAACGCACTTGCACATCGGTACGTGAAAAATGGCAGGCGGTACTGCATTCGTTACAAATTTCATCAAAGAAAAAGTGCTGCAAAAGCATGTGCATCGATCTGTTCTGTTCTGAAGGAGAATATTGTATCAAAAAGCACTTGTGAGTTTGGTTTAGACCCTTTAAAGCAGGTGATTCTGATGTTACCGATCGACAACCTAGCGGCGCCTCGCAAAGGCTTGCACATGAGGAACCGCAAGCATTGCTGGATGAAGATTTTTCTCAAACGCAAAACGAAGTAGATGGATAACTCAACGAACCATTTCTAATCGTTTACGTAAGATGGAAAAGTTTGAAAAGGAAGAAAAATGGGTTTCACATGAGAAACAAGGATGAGCGAGAAACAAGGATGAGCGTCTCATGAAGTGTTTCAATCTGTTGAAAAAACAACACAGAACGTCTTTCCTGCGGAAAATCGTTTAGGGAGATGAATAAATGATATAGTACGACAATCGTAAACGCAAATAAACATTGGGTACCCCCAGTGATGAAACGACTACGACACTGAAACGCAATATTCACTCCAAGAAAGTCCTGCTGTGCATCTGGTGGGATATGAAGGGAAAGTCCTGCTGTGAAAGTCCTGCTGTGCATCTGGTGGGATATGTGCTCTATTATGAACTATTGGAACAGGGTCAAACTGTTACTGCTTATCGCTAAAAGCAACATTTTCTGCGATTGAACAAGGAAATTTGTCGGAAACGTCCATTCACAGGAACAGGATTGCGTTACGGGAAATTACGGCACGAGAACGCTAGGCCGCATGTCACGAACTCGGTCAAGGAGACGTTGTAGACTCTTGGATGGGAAGTTTTGGAGCACCCGGCGTATAGTTCCGAGTTCCGACATAGACCCTTCAGTCTATTATTTGTTCCGATCGATGTAAAATGGTTCGTCTGCTGTACGGTTCTGGACATACGACCAAGTGCCACAATCGGTTGACAATTTCATCTAGTCACACGACGAAGTATTCTTCATGGCGGGAATACGCCAGTTGCTCCACAGATGGCGGAAGGAGATCGATAATGAGGGCACATATTATTATTCGTGAAGAAATTGTTTTTTTCCTCACCAAGTACAAGTTGTTTTGCTTTAAAACACTTTAAATCTTCTTTGTACACCTAATATGTACGTATGTATTGTATTTGAAATAATTTTAGGCTTTTCAAACATCAGGAAAAATGCAATTTACGAACATATGTACATACGTAACCGAAAGCATGTTTCTAATTAAAAACTGTTTTAAAACGTTCAAAAGGTACTTACACCTAATTCATGAGTTTATCAGTTAGTATTCTTGCTTGCAAAAAAGTCTGACAAAATCGTTAGTTTTTTCTTTAACGTTTAAAATATTCTTTCAATATAATTTTGAAATTCATCAAAAATGCCAGTCCTTCAGAACCACCTTTATTATTTAAAATTTGTTATGAAGTTTTTTACCATATTTCTCTGTGTCTGTAAAGTTCTTAATGTCGAACACCTCTTTTTCAACTTATTGCACAAAACAGTTTGGGAAATGAAAAACGTTTGGAATAAAAGAAACTCTTCTTTATCAAGGACAAGTTATTTTATGAGTTTGAGCATTCAAGCTGTTAGCAAAACCAAAGGCGTTATTTCAGTGAAATGAAACACCATTGTGAGGGTAAAATACGTGGAAGATATTTCATTCCCCTAAATTTATCCAGAAGTTCCTGACATTAAATGTATACTGGCAAGTTATAAACATCGGCTAAGACAAATGCTATGAGATAAAAAAACGGATCGAAAGCATGAATGATGCCGCAATGGATGTATTTGTTCGGCACGCGAGAAAAGTGTTCCAATATATTTTAACTAACATATTATAGAAGGATTCTTCCTGCACGTGTGCAAACGTATGGACCAAAGATGTGGGATGTTACTTCGTACCGAACCCTTTTCGTGATGAACGCCAATTTTTTTAGCGAGAGCAGAATGCTCATGTATATTATGTTTTCCATTCTTGGTCACAGGCACGTAAAATATCTTTCACCGTTTTGTTACTCAGAATTTTTATTCGCCTTTTCCAAAATGAAACCCAGGAGAATATATAAGAATGAAAATACTATAAGAAATGAAAAATCAGAGTCTACGAATTATACAAACTTAAATGAATAATTTTAATAATTGTCACTGGAAATCAATATTAAGATAGAGAATTGAAGGGTTTGCTGCAAAAATGGTTTAGCTCCGACTTTCTGTGTGTGTTGAGTTATGCATCCGACATTGGGCAAAGAACAACCTTCTTTCGATGTTGCAAGACGGAGGAAGATCCGAGCATTAGTTCCCGAGGTATTCAACATAAGGAGCGGACTGTCTTGTTTGTCTGGGGCAAGAAAAATGTAGCTCCAAAACCTGCTTCCTTCTTGCACCAGATGAAAGACCTGGATGGCCAAGTTGTGAAATTTGTCCGTTTCCGAAGGCGTTCTGCAGTAGAAGAAGAAACGTATCCTGCATACGTGGTTCGTTGGAATGACGGTTACTGTCTAAAAGTTATGATATTCATTGCGCGACACGTCTGGTGCATAACTACTGGTTAAAAAAGAGAAATGAGTTATTACTAAATACAAAATTTCACTTTTGAAAAGACCCATATCGACGAAGATAACATTACATGCAGTGAGAGTGTTGGCATGGCCTTTCCCAAATCACTGCGGATGTTGAACCCTCAAAACGGAACCCCTTAGACATTGGATAATCTTCTACCGCCAAACAGCCACGGTCTACCACTCTAGGCTGCCGCATTCAAAAATGTAATGGAACTTGCCCGAAAGTACTTCGGACAAAACAAAATGTGGTTCTACAATGGACTGAGACGGATCACTCAACGGATAAGCCAGATGTTACAAAGGGGAAATTTGACGAATAAACCATGTAACTTTAACGTTGATTACACTAAAAGAAAATATAATTTCAATGTCAAGTTTTGTAAATAAATAACTGAAACGGAAGTATGAAATTTGGTGCAAAAGTTTTCCCTTAGAATGTGTTTGATCATAATTTTGTAGGAAGAAGGAGAAGCCGCGCCGGTGGCGCATTGATCTAAGCGATTTCTTCAGGTCATTTGTCCGAGATGGCTCCGGGTTCGATTCCAGGTGAGGCATGGATGTTGTGCTTGTCTTACGGCCCTGACGTTCCTCTTCTTCTGGAACCAGTGGCCCTAATTTAGGAACGGGCGATTGCTTATAGCCCACTGATTTGCTCACGGTGGTCATTAAACTTCCAAAAATAAAAAGGAGATAACTCCAATATTCTAAAATTCGCCCTGTACTCCAAAACAAATATTTTTGCATGCTAATAAGGCTTAATCATGTGGAAAAACAACGGACATCAAGTGGAAAAAAATTGTTTTTGACGCAACTTGAAAATTGCAATTTTTAAACCTTTCATTTTATTTTTCCAAAATTCGATGAAACTGGAGCTACGTCCTTTTTGCAGCAAACCCTTCCTATTTCACGTAACACCTTTCGTATTACATTTTAAATTTCTGGTTTTACAGACCTAGTTCTAGGGGTCATGAAATCAATATAAACCGCAGTGACTTTTTTCTCACTGACTGTAAGCTCATAGAATACATGTTTAGGACTAAGGAAATGCATCATACTTGGATCTTTTTTTATAATTAATTTCCTATTCTCAGGAGCGAGCAGAATCCCCAGAAAATGTTGACACGGTGAACATTACAACAAGACGACAACGTTCAAAACGACTGCTTTGTAAATTCTCTAATACGACTGAAATATGTTTACCTTGCTGGTTTTTATAGATTCATTCTCATTCATATCTTTTGGTTCAGAGTATGCCTTCTAAGTTGAACATTTCGGTCGAGATTTTATGTGGCTACATTTCTGTGTTCTCTAGTGCAAATGTGTTTATCTACATATTTGCGTTTCGAGATTCTTTAAATAACTGTGAAATTCAATATATTTGTGCCATCACCTTGTTTAGCAAAACCAAAAACGTATGCAAAAAATATTACGCGATTTTGGTAAAATATACCGTAGTTAGTTTTTAACCCTAAATTTTCTTTTTTTCATTTTTGAAAAATGTAATATAAAACATGATAAATTTCCTTTTTCTTCAAATTTGTTCTAACGACCATTATTGGTCAATGATATGAAATTAAGTATTTAAAGTTGCTATTGTCAAGTGTTAAGAAGCAGTGTATAACTGAGCAAAGTACTACCCTCATTGTGGCGCCACAATTATGCATTCGTGTCATGTGGTTATTTTCTTCTGTATCCTATATGCAAATGTGATATCCATTGGAGATGTATTAGGAAATGCGTTTTCTGCTTTATTTTTCATATTACTTATTTACTCGATTTTCTTTTTGGCAAGAGATGTAATCTTGTTTATAAAAAATATGATTTCTTTGATATAGGATTCTTCAAAAACACTTTGGTAATATTGGTAATCCAGCACAGAACAAAAACATTATGACCAACTCAACTTTATGAAAATCAAAGACACCGCAAGTAAACGACGGTGTGTGGATGGCCATAAAATAGCATTAGTAGCACCTGATACTCAGCCATATTGATCAGCGTTATACATGTCCTTCAGATGAGAAAGACAGCGGTCCTATGCCAGTTGGATAGAGGCCAAAGTGTAATTTCCCGAAAACTGGTTCAGACCATTTCCGAGAGGGAAAGGCATGTGGAGTTCTCACGGTTGGTCATGGTAAGTACTTTCAAAATGTGGTTCAAGGAGAAAAAATCATGCACTTCCGGCAGTGTATAGGCTGAACAAAGGTTTTCTATGCTAAATGAGATTGAAGAATATCCCGTGTGGTACAAAGAGATACTTTAGCGCAACTCGCCGAATACTTAAATGCTTAAATGCTGGTGATGGAAGAAATGTTTTACAAGAAACAGTACATCGAACCCTCAAGAAAATGGGGCTACATAGTTGCAGGACTTTTTGAGTGCTCGTGATAACTTAGGTTCGCCGTTGAAAGCGCCTGTAAATACACTGACGGAAAAAAAATCCCAACACCAAGAAGGTGTTGTGTTAGATAAACGACAGTTGGTAGGCGGTGAGAGTACATCTGTAAGATGACGTCTATGCAAATTTCGCGATCGGCGCATACGTGTGGCGCTAGTAGCCCCCTCGGAACATGCAAAGCAGGTTTGCTGTAAATACGCGCTGTAACGTTCGTGAGCGTTAGTTATCGTTGAGATTCGAGGTAGTGTGTTGATGTTAGTCAAGAATGCCTTTAAGAAGACGAAGAAGCCATTATCAACAGCTCACGGAGTTTGAACGAGGTGGTGTAATAGGGCTACGAGAAGGTGGATTTTCTTTCCGCAATATTGCAGAACGACTTGGCAGGAATGTAGCCACTGTGCATGATTGTTGGCAGCGGTGGTCAAGGGAAGGTACTGCCTAAAGAAGACCGGGTTGCAGCCGGCCACATGGCACTACTGAGAGGGAAGACCGCCGTGTACGGCGTATGGTAATGGCGCATCGTACTGCGTCTGCGGCAGCAATTCGAGCTGCAGTTGCCACCACAGTGACACAACGAACTGTTACAAATCGGTTACTTGAAGGACAGCTCCGAGCCAGACGCTCTGTAGCTTGCAATGCACTTACTCCAAACCCCTGCCGTTTGCGACGTCAGTGGTGTCAAGCTAGAGCTCATTGGAGGACGGAGTGGAGATCTCCTGTGTTTTCTGATGAAAGCCGGTTCTGCCTGGGTGCCAGTGATAGCCGTGTTTTGGTTAGCAGGAGGCCAGGTGAGCGCCTGCAACCAACCTGCCTACGGCCGAGACACACTGGACCTACAATTGGAGTTATGGTCTGGGGAGCAATTTCCTATGACATCAGGAGCACTCTCGTGGTCCTGATGTCATAGGAAATTATCCCACGCACCCTGATGGCACAGTTGTACGTCGGTCTGATGATTCAAGCTGTTGTGCTGCCATTCATGAACAGCATTCCAGGGGGTGTTTTCAAACAGGATAACGTTGGCCCGCATTCCGCTGTTGGAACCCAACATGCTGTACAGAGTGTCGACATGTTGCCGTGGCCAGCTAGATCACCAGATTTTCTCTAATCGAGCACGTATGGGACATCATTGGACGGCAACTCCAGCGTCACCCCAACCAGCATTAACCGTCCCTGTATTGACTGACCAAGTGCAACAGGCATGGGACTCCATCCCACAAACTGACATCCAGCACCTGTACGACACAATGCATGAACGTTTGCATGCTTGCATTCAACATTCTGGCGGTTACACCGGTTATTAATGTACCAGCATTTCACATTTAAAATGGCTCTTCTCGCGTTTACATTTAGCTGTGATCTTGAAACCTTAATCGATTATATATGTTACCTATACAAATGTATTGCCGCCATTTCATTCCTCTGCAAATATTTTTTCGTGGTGTTGGGATTTTTTTTCCGTCAGTGTATGAAGGCGATCATATAAATTAGATCTTGGAACTACGGATGAATCTCGTTTCGTCATGCACCATTTGGAAGCCAGGGTGCGTGTCTTTATGGTTTACCTGGGGAAGTGTTGGAACCAGGATGAAACGTGGAATGCACTCAAGCCAGGAGTGTAAGTCCAATTCTTTGGTGAACGCTGTACTGGAAAATCCTAGGTCCTGTCTTTAATATGCAGGAAGCCATGACATCAACCCACTAAGTAGATATTATTGAAGACATTGGCATCTACCATGGAGTAATGACGTCTATTACCAGCATAAGTAGAAATGTTAATGGGGTGTAACTGCCCAGAAATGTGCCTTTTGGCAACGTGAGTAGTGTTTTCACTATTCACAGTAGTTCAACCCCAGCTGATAATGGTTTTTTTAGCAGATTGCAGCTCTAAGTGTTCATAATGAGCTCCATTCACCGTCTATATCGTCTACAAGAGGCAGAAGAGCATTAAAACTAGCCTTCAGTAATTGCAAGAAGTTCGTCTGGTCCAATGAATCTTATTTATTTTTGCACATTTGGACGCCTGAGTAGGTATGCGTCGTTTCCTGTTAAAGTGTTGGTATTAAGATGCACCGTAGAACGAAATTTGGAGGAAGTGTAATTTTTTGGACAATGTCCTGCTGTCAAACTCTGAGTACATTAGGAAAGTAAAACGTCTACCACTATCTCAAATTTATTTCAAGCTAAGTAAATCCTTTCATTGATACTGTATAATGGTATCATTCTTTCAGCAGTACTTTCTTTCATAAGAATAATGCGCCAAGCCCCAGCGTCAGGGTTCAGCGTGAATGGGTCGAGGATCATCTGGAAAAATTCGAGGTATTGCCTTACCCTCCAAATTATCCAGACATCAATACAATAGAGTGTCTGTGGATTGTGTTGGAATAGCAAATTCGATCTACGGTGGCTCAACAAAATAACTTATAAATTTCAGGTTCTACCTTCTTTCAACTGTATAGTGCTCCATGCCACACTGTAGACTAGTTTTTCAAGAATGGTTTGTGGAACATCAGTAAAACTTCCAGGCATTGTCCAGGCCTCCTAATATCCCAGTCAACAATCCCATTGAGCATCTGATACTTGTGTTGGAACAACAATTCTGATCTGCAGCGACTAAACCAAGTAACTTACGAGAGTTAATGATTCTTTTGATAAGTTATTGGTATGAGATACAAGACACCTTTGGAAATCTTACAGCGTCCATACGTTGCGGGGTAAGAGCTGTTGTGGCGATACGAGGAGGTCTAAGAACATATTTGGATGTGCTTTAAGAAAAGAAATGTGAAAACCGAATGTCATTTATACATCTGGAAGTAAGCGTATTGCGTAAATAGTTTTGTAGCATGGAACAGAATATCAAAGACGAAGTGGTGCTAAATTTAAGACAAATTCACCTTTTCTAAATTAAGAGCCAAATGTTCTGACAAAAAGCCATCATTTTCCTTTTGAGGACGGAAGTATCGTAACTCTTCTGGTCCTGCAAAGTGATCGGTAAAATGGGGTATATTTACCGGTAACTGTAGTAAAACAAAAGCGAACTGCGATGGGTTTTTTTCTCTGATTCCGCATAGATTTGACCTCACCAACGTTCTCTTTGAGCAGATAATGTGCAGATAACTTTCGGGTGCGGCTCAGAACGATGAACTGCTAGTACGAAACTACAAACCTAGTTTAAGGCAAAAGCAATGTCAATACAGATGCACATCAGATCCAAAAGAAACGAAAATACTTTATGTAAGTAATTTTTTAAATAAATGACTGAAAACAAAGTTAAAAAATGTAAAAAACCGTGTTGTAGTTTTTATGAAGACGATTTGTTTATTATATATTCTTCCATGGAGATCCAAGAGTTTTTTCCTCCTCGAACTTCTTCCATATTGCACTGATAGTTTACTTAATTAATTCCATTGCATACCAATTAATGATTTAATTTGTGACAATCTAAAATCTTGAAAAATAAACTAGGGTTCACTAGTGTTTTCATAATGAAAATTGTCTGTGTTTGCACCCTTAAGAGTATTTACGCAAAAACTGGCTGGATCTACGCTGATCTGCTTATACCGGGCTTTACATTGTTAGCAAGGATGAAGTATGAGCTGCACCTCCGTTGAATTGCTACCTCCATGCTAGCTAATTTTTACGAGACAACAGGTTTGAATATGCTTTACTTACAAATCTGAAAAAAGTAGAAATTATTCAACTTTGTTTTAATTTCTACACATAATATAGTTATTGTATGTTAAATGATATTTATTTGTCATAATAGACTCTCTATTCTTCTTAGCACAATAAGGTAAATTTTGGTATTTGTACAATAATCATAGTGACGTTGGCAAATCTGGAAAAGACTCAGGGTTTGTCTGCAGAACATTACGCTAAGTATTGTACATTCTCCACAGGCTTGTTCTCGTCCCACGGTTCACAGTAGTGTCCACATTTTCGCAGGTAAACGATGCACATTTACTCAGCCATCCGCATGCTGCAGCAGGAAATGAGATTGGTCTGATCAGACGAATTTCTCCAATTTTTCAAAGTCCTTATTTAAAATTCACCTAAACATTGTACTCCCTCTCGACGGTTAACCATGGAGATAATCGGCACTGGAAGCCGCCTGCCCATGTTGAACGTGATTTTCAGTAGAGGGCAACGTACTGTGTGTTGTGACACACCACCAGCATTCAAATTACCTGCTATTTGCTTAAACGTATCTCTTAAAGTGTATGGTACTATGCGGTATTTACTTCACGCACCTCTAGCATTCATCATAAACCATTGCATATAAACATTCAAAAGGTGAAGGTATTGAACTTTTAAAGTCAAATTTGCAATAGTGTGCTTCTATTGCAAATTTGAATTCAGGGTGCTTCTTCCAATGAGACAAGTATTAAAGCAATGCAAAACTTCCTTACCCAGACAACCGGAAACGCTGCTCGTAGAAAATGTGGAGAAATTAAATACCACAAGGAATCAGGAGATAGCAGTATCGGATAATATAGATATATATATATATATATCAGGAGATATAGGAGATACCACAAGGAATCAGGAGACCGCAGTATCTAAATATGCGGTATTATTGAAAAAGTATGCGCTTGAATTCCCAGATAGAAACAACTGATGAAAAAGTAAAGAAATGTGTTGGAAAGATAAGGACTACGTCACAGTAATGGAAATAAATATGAGATACCTAGAGATAGAATGCACGATTTTTTAAGTTAATATTGAAGCACAGATAAAACTGTCTCTGAATTGCACATGCTACGGCCACATTTCGTGAGTCGGACGTTCTTTCGTTTTTGAGCAAGTCTTGGTATACACACGAGGAGGTATGGCGTGGAAAACGCCGTACATTAGGTATTTATTTGATTGAATAATCACAGCCACTTTGAAAAAGAAATTATAAATATGTATTGACGTGGTCACTGGTCAATTCTTTATTTCTTCATTAAAGAAGTTCGGTGTCTTTGTCTCAGTAAGATGAGCCAGTGCTGCCGTGATACATAACTGTTGTCTATATGCGTACCCGTGAGCGCTAAGTCTAATCTGTCCTGCCGCCCTCCCGATTCAACCACCAGTACCCGTGCTCATCTCGAAGGCCATGGCTCAACTGCCAATCATGTCATCATTCTCGCCGCTGACTGCATCTCCTTTGTCGCACAGGTAAGTACATTTTACATTTTCTTTTTTGTTTATTTTACATCATTTTTGATTTCAAAAAGTATGTACCATACCGATTTTTGAAAGTTTGTAACGTGGAGGGTTAACGTGTCGAACATGGTGTATCCATATGTTAACGTCACTAACTCGAAATATAATACGCAGATAAAAAAGAAAACGAAAAAGAAAATACAATAGCATGCGCAAAATATAGTGGATTACAGCATTTCAGCAGCTAGAAGACGGATTAGTTTCTGGTATTATTCAATACAGAACTAAAAGCTCAATAAATGAATATGGTTAAACTCGTTTGAACTAGACATCTAAAACTGAGATGAAAAAACAAACAATACCTGGCTAAACTACCGTCCTCGGCATCCAAATATCCAAATATGAAACTGACAGATTGCAGAGCTGTTATGGTTACGCGATAAACACGTGACAGTATTTACACCATATGATCAGCTCACCTACGATATGAGAGGTTAGTGTATTACAATGCGTTACTTCATTCACGGTTAACTCATTTCGAACAACGCTACTCACGTTCAGCGTTAGTAGCGGACATGAGATTTCAGCTTGAAAAGTTAGGCAGAAGGAATTATCTCGCATTTAATATATACATTTATATTTTTTTTAATTACGTAGCGATAACCAATGAAGTTCTCTGGATAAAATACCGGTTCGCTTCTGAAACTTCAGTTAAGTTATAAAACTAAAGCAAATGTTAAAACTAAAGGCTATACAGTAATGACGTACTCACAAAGTGATAAAATTTCTAAACCCATAAAACGTTTTCTAACTGAAAGTAAGTAACACCTTAAACATTGTGTTATAGAAAGAGCTACATTAAAGTAAATTGCACACTATTTAATAGGTGCATCTACATCTGACGTCCATGTAAACCCAAATTGTAAATATAATTCATTATATTTTTTATCACTGGTTTGTTCAACATTTAACAGCCTCTACGGTTCAACCATTTTTTACTCACATGTAATGACGACGAAGAATAAATCGGCTCCGATTCCACATCACATTGCTTCATAATTGCCATTTATCCATGCTTCAACACTTAGGTATTACGAATTGGTTAATTGTAAACACATGATTACAAATAACTCCAGGCCCTAAACAATGATATAACTTCTAGTTAAATTTTCTTTTTTTTTTTTTTGAGGTTTGGGCCTTTGCAATATAATACAGTACAATGTAATGTATGACAACTATGCTAATTTTAAAGACATATTTCAGAAAATTACATTTAGACTACTACTACGTGATTAGATTTTAGAACGCATAATAAATGAGCAGAAACATGTTTTTCTCACCTTAGTATATATTATTTATTATGACAAAAACAGATGATATACATGACTTGAATGCAAACATATGACTTACATATGAATAGATATGAATGCAAACATATGACTTAAAAAAAACAAAGAGCATTAGAAAATTTAAAACAACACTTAAAACAACAAACAACATAACAAAATTTGAAAAAAAAAACGGAAACAACACGATGCTTACATTCAGCTCCATTTCTACAGAAAGCTTTGACGTTGTCGGCCAAGAACGATATAGGTGCTTGAAATGAGTATAAGTGATATTTTTGGTTCTCACGCCAATTCAAGTTATGACATCCAGGTCTTGTGTAGCGCACTAAGGCATAAAATTATTGTAAAGCAAATAGTGTTCCTTGTTCATCGTAGTTAGCAGACCGATTTCAGAAAGAAAATTCTAAACATTTATAAATTATTCTCTGCAAAACGCAGAGTTTCCTTCAGGAAAAAGTGCTTTGTGTAAATTCGAATTTCCTGAATAAAATCAGATTCGCGAGAGCAACGGGACGTGTGTAGCATTCAATAGCCGTCGACGCAAGCAAATCTGAAATTTAGAAGAAATCTACCCTCGATGAAGTGTTTCTGATTGGAGGAGGGGAAGGTTTTTATGTTTCATTGCACATGGATTAATTCACTCATTTTTAAACGAAACTCACCCGGATCCTTAGATATCATTGTGTTTTTTTTTTTAACTTCTTCATTTTCTGAATAACTTTTATTGGACATACGTTTTCCATTTTTAACATTAGTAGTTTTCTTTGTTACTTTTTCTGTGTTTATGGACATTTTACTCAGTTTTTAAGTCGTTCACTTTGTTAATTTCGACTTTTGCTAAAATCATCAACTTTGTCCTCCTTTTCTACTTGCATAAAGGAGTCGTTAACATTTGAAGCCATATCAACGTTTTACTTTGAGGTAGGCTTTTCTAGTGGGTTTTTTAGAACTTGCAACACTGCTGTTTCCGAGTGACGTTTCCTCCAACTTTCCGAACTAGCGAAAGACGACTTGCATAACAGCGTTAAAGATATAACTTTGAAGTCTACTTAAGAAAGACATTATATATTACAATTTGTTTTCTAATATAACACTCAAAGCTATACAAACTACTTTAATGTTTTTCCTTTAAACAGTGACATAGACCAAATAACTATCCGTTAAAATTTAATGAATATAAATAAATGGGTATAAAAGTGTATTTAGTACGTTACAGGTATTCAGAATGCACTTCACTAGGTACTGAAGTGTATTCTGAATACACATCGGTATGTGTACAGGTATTCTGTATTAAAGTAATAATGGTCAGTTTATCTGGAGAAAAGCAATGAGAAAAATAAAATACAATCGCAGAGTGATCTTAAAGTGAAATGTAGTAATATTTTAAAGTTTAAAGTTCTGAAACCTCCTTCGAATTTGTTCTTCTGAACAATGCAAATGGGAAGTCTCAGAGGTGATAATACTTAATCATCCTACACAAATGTCACTTAGCTTGCAGCTCGTCAGATCAAAGGTAAGCAACAGGGTAAACATATGATATTTTATACACCGGCACTGTGTGTGTCTGACCGTATAATAATTACTAATCAATATGTAATACAATTAATTTAAATCTTAAGTGTTGCATAATGTTTTTGGGAATTGATTCCACAATGTTCAGAAGTTCTGGATCTACATCACCATACACCTGTGTATATCAGAAGTATCTCTCAGTTGACTTTAGTTGCAGTGCACTGGATTTATAGGTCTAATACATTCTGGGGAGAGTGTTAATTAGGGGGATAGTGTTAATTTTGAAAGATGTTAAATTAATACGGCGCAGTTTAAGTGAAACAAACTCCCGTCTCCTATACCTCTCTGGACATTTTAGCATTTACTAGAACTGTGGATAGACTGTTGAAAGCTTAGTCAGTGAAAGGATCTGAATCCAGAAATCATTCGCAAGAGCGTATTTCTCTGTGAGCTCCGGGATCTTCTAATTTTATCCAACTCAAGCAGAAAAGGAGAATGATGGATGATTCTCTAATAATTTACGAGTAGAAATTTAGGGAAGTCCAAAAATGAACGAGACATGGAATCTTTCACCTTCAATTCTTCAAGTAGTGAGCCCCGGATTCATAAGGAGGTGGTAGCAATATTACTTTATAATTTCTTCTAAACTTACTGACGAAGTATTAATACGTTCTAACGGAAGAACGAAAATATAGTGAAATTAATCTTGCTTTACCCAAACAGTAATCGGTCAGTGCAGGAAATTCCACTGATTTCCTTTCCACTGCGGGGAAATGAATCTATGGATCACTATTTTTTGTTTCAAATGGAAAGCATTAAGAAGGAACGTATAAAAACATTTTGTCAGGTCATTATCGATACAACATATTTGTAATGAAATACTAATGAAAAAATCATTCTGAGTATGTATCCAGTTACATTACATCATGGTCTCATTTCCTTTGACATTTTCATTATTTAACGATACTAGAAAAAGCTCTTCATAATTTGCAGTTACAATTTAATAATTGCGACAAAATGTCATTTACCGATTACATGTTAATGTTATCATTCACAGCGACTTGAAATTTTATGTTGTGATTCACATCAACTTTAGAAATTAATAGCCATAAAGCCGTTATGTTAGCGTGATAAAGAGTAGATTAGCATTCTTCTGAGGTAGCAGTTTATGAAGCTTACGTTTACTAAGAAATTGCATCATATGATACGTTTTCAATAAAAGGACTTATTGATTTAATGAATCACAACAAAGTTACTGCCGTACGTTATTTGTATAATATAGGAATTTTTTAAATGTGGAATATTAGAAATAGGAAGACAAAATAAAGATGGAGATTTTTAACAGTTTTTTTTAATTATTTTAAATTAGTTTCATTAAAACATATCCTTAGAAAAGAACTAATAGATTTGTGCCTTGAAAGGAAGACTGCGAGCAGTCATGGAGTTCAGTGAGGACAAGATATTTTATTTTGCACCGGGGAAGTGTGTCCCGCCTTTCGCTGTGAAAGCGGTAGTCGTGCTGCGTTAGAAAGAAGTGAAATGCTCTTCTTCTTTATATGACATATTTCTGTTCGCCCAACAGAAAGAATGACTTTTTGATAGCCATTACAAAACCGAATCAAAAGACAAAAAACAACGTGCATCTTAAGCTGCTAAATTGCATGCGAGACGGCATCTAATGAAGAATCGGATGGATTCATATACCAGGGTGTATTAATTTAACAGATTTCTTCCCAGAGCATACATACTATTAATAGGATACCAGCATTCTAGTGTCTTAACTAAAAAAAACAAAAAAAAAACGAGATCGCTTCCAAAACGTTATGGATATTGACTTATTAAAAAACGGTACGTTAGAAATATGTTAGAAGTAGATCCTATCTATTATCTTCCAGAATTTCTTACAAGAACCAAACCACTCTGATCAGTCATTGGATGCCACTAGGATATATTATCATCGTTGCGGACACGGACACCCGCCGTGATTGCCGAACGTATTTGCTGATGAAGAATAATGGTTCCAGCAGTATAATGTTACATTTTACATCGTTTGTGATCGTCATCTAATGGTTCGAAAAGCACGACAATAATTTCAAAGTGCTAAAATTTCCCAGTCTTCTGACTTAACCCAATTGGGCTCTGCGGATGAAGGATTAGCAGAAGCCACCTTCAATGGTCATTGTTGTCGCCAAACAAAGAAGTGAACTAAGTGTTGTTTGTCCATCGGCTATATTATTCAGCCTTCTGGTATAGCTCAGTTGAACTCTTGCTTTGTTTACACCTGCTTGAAATTGTCAAAAATGCGGGTATTATGGAGGGAAATTTGTCGTAAAAATACTTCCTTTTTGTTCAATATTTTTTAAAAACGAAAGAACAAGAATAGGGTAAATAAGTGACATTTCCCAGTGGTTACCACTCCCATTTATTTGGCTAAGGCTCTCATTAAAAAAAGGCATTGGTTGCCTCAGGGAAACGTCCGAAGGTCAGTGTATGTCATGACTAGCGATTGGGAATTTCAAGTAGTGACCCAGCACTAAATTGAGAACGGAGTAGTTAACATGAACGGGTGTTAAGGTATTTAGAGCGACAAAACACATTACGATCTTGGACACTAAATGTTTGAAGTTTGTGGAAAGACGGCACGAAATGGCTATATCCGAGCGAAGTTAGAAGGAAGATAAGATTTGCTATTATTTGACCGTAGGGGTCAATACTACTCATACTCAACCACCAAATGATTTCTTTTCGTACCTGAAGCTATTTCTGAGATGGTAAGTCATTCATCTGCTGTGCCATAACAATTGTATGTTACATTCTTGCTCGAATTCATTCCAATATTCTATTTTTTGATAATGCTATACGGAAATGACATCATCCTAAAGATGATATTATTGAGTTATGTTTGAAGTATTAACACGGTCGAGTCACATTATTGTGACAACTAGCTAATATCCAGTGTAACCGCCGTGTGCAGCGCGTACAGCAGCTAGACGAGCTGAGAGTGACTCAATAGGCTACTAGAAGGTGTTCACAGGTATATGGATACATGCTGACTGCAGTGCATCTGACAGCTGCTGGAGGGTGAGTGGTGGAGAATCCATGGAGCGAACAACACCATCGAAGTGGTCACACAGACGCTGAATTGGGTTTAGATCAGGGAACTAGGGGCAGGGAAGTACTTTGAATTCCTCATCGTGCTCTTCGAACCACTGTCGGAAATGTCTAGCTGTGTGACACGTCGTACTGTCGTGCTAAAGGATCCCATCCTTCTCAGGGAAGACTATCAGCATGTATAGGTGTACTTAATCTGCAAGGATGGATTTATAAGGAATTCGGTCCATAGTGCCTCCCACAGGTATGAGTCACCCAGAGAATGCCCCGAAAACATTATCCAGACCTAAACGCTGCCCCCATGAGCTTGTGTTCTTCCAGAAATGGTTGAAGATTGTTCGTTTACCCATGTTCTTTGCTTTGTACTCCAAAGTCCACCCGTTTGATGAAGCAAAAAACGCCACTCATTCGAGAGGGCAATCTTTTTCCAATCAGCAGAGGTTCAATTACGATACTGCCGTGCAAATGTAAGCATTTTCTGCCGATGCGCCTACGTTAGCATAGGTGCAGTGACCAGCCGTCTGTATCGGAGTCCCATAAGCAGCAGGGTTTGCTAAAATGTCGCTTTAGACACTTCCGCTAGCCCCTGTTTTATTCGGCGAGTGAGTTGCTCCACTATAGCGTGTAAATCTTCCCACACGCACCTTCGAAGCCGACGTTCAGC
Source organism: Macrothele yani (assembly GCA_039090855.1). Taxonomy (NCBI): domain Eukaryota; kingdom Metazoa; phylum Arthropoda; class Arachnida; order Araneae; family Macrothelidae; genus Macrothele; species Macrothele yani. The sequence goes on along the minus strand of CM077033.1, from coordinate 77,122,869 downwards.
TCTCACATCAATGGCACGTGGAGCTCCGCCGCTTCCCCTTCGTTTATTCGCAATGGTGCCATTTCGCAAATCACGCTACAGTTTAACCACAGCAGTACGCGGACAGTTCACAAACTGCGCTGTTTCAGAAATATTGCTACCCTTTGTCCGAAAGCCGATAATCATCCCTTTTTGCAAATCTGATAAATCGCTCCTTTTATCCATGACAGCAGCGAGTGATATGTTTTAAGGTTGCCTACAGTTCACCTTATGTACCCTCCAAGCCAGCTCACGACATGTGACTTGTTCTTATTGGCCTCGCGCTATTGACGTCAAAAGTAGGAGGTCGTCACAATAATGTGACTCAACAGCGTAAATTAGATTTAGTTCTGAATAAATTTTATTCTCTTCTAAACAGGACACTTATGATATTTTTATTGATATTTCGAAATGTTTGCCAGTTGGTTTTTGGTATTTTTAACCCAAATAATTGTAATAATTTTTTCAGAAAAAAATAGGTAATTGAGGTGTCTTTTCCGGCAGCGGTGACCAATTTAATTTCAAGACTACAGTGTTTTCGTGTTAAGAGGGTGTCTACTAGATATTGTATTAGATATACGTTTTTTGTTTTCTTTTCATAATAAGTTGTTGAATGATAAAAGTGTCAAAAACACAAAAACATAAAAATAAATAAATAAATAAACTCATTATTGTTAAAAGCTGGTTTGAAAAAAAAACAATCTTTCTTCAAAGCTATAGGGGACTGAATATAAATTGATGTAGGTTGCTGAAATGTTTTCTGAGTAGTATGAGGGACATTTGTTAACTTTTCTACACCTGAACTATTTTAATTTGTATTAATCTGTTTTCTTTTTCTTAGGTTTTTAAATTGCGTGATTTTAAATTTCTGTAGGGGCACAGGCGCAATGCTAGATATTGATGTAGATCGTCAAATATTTGTTAATAGTATGAGACACATTAGCTAAATTTTCTACGTTAGTACTATTTTAATTTTCTAATTTTTGTTTTGTTTCTCTTTATCAAGTTTCAAAACACAGTTTTTGTGATTTTGAATTCTTCATGACCAGAGGTGCTTTACTGGATATTGATCGAGATCGTTCTAATTTTTTGTCTCTTCTATGTGGTAATTTAGCCAACTTTTCCGCACTAACACTAAATCGAATTCTAAAAAAACATATTGAGCCATTTTTGGCCCATCCAAATGAACATTGACTTGATTTTATTTACGTGAGACAGTTAGATTGCTTAGTGATACAGAACTGAATATTGAGTAAATCCTTTCAGCTGTTTATAAATATTTAAACATTCGAAGATATTCTTCCAGGCTTGAAGCCGTTAGATACTCGAATATTTTATTTTGTATACCTTTCGAGTTTCTAAATATACCCAGTAGACAAAACAATAAATATAACGATGATATGCAGTTGACATGGGCACACATCTTGCAGAATTAAACTCACTAACACACAACGCAGGTAATGAATAGGCTGACAGCTGGGATTTCCAATAGTGTATCCCAATCGACGAACATGAGTAAATGTGGCAATCTAAGCGACTTAGATATCAGACTCAATGGCGGCACAAGACACACTTGTCATTCTATCGCCTAAGTGGCAAGACCCTAGGATTTCCCAGAGAAAACGGATCAAGGGTGTACTGCGTGCGTATCATCGATGGACGTACCAGAGCAGAGGAAGCATGCAATGACCAACCACACGCTACTGATTGCGGGGTATCTGAAAATTGTCTAGGTTCATACAGACCGACCTCTTTGGAAATAACGGCACAAATCACATGCAGATTAAATGTCGCTGGCCCTAGCAGCGTCATCGAGTTGAAAGCATGGCGCGGACCACGCTGAATAGCTGGGCTACGGCAGCCACCGCTCTTATTGTGTGCTATTGTTGACCGCAATTTACCGGATAGTACGCCTTGCCTGTAGACGGGAACACATAAACTGGACGTTCGTACATTCGCGGCGTGTAATGTTTTCAAATGATCCCATTTTCCGCTGTACTGAGATGACGGTTAAATGAGAGAGTGGTATATACAGCATGATGCCATGGCCTCGTCGTGCCAGGTTTGGCAGTCTTCTAAGGTAAAATATTTTGTCCCTTAGATTTTCTGGACAGATTCTGAACCGCTGCGCGATACCACAATGTATTTGTTGATTACCCTACACGCTTTCGTGGTCTTTGCGCAGCCTTCAGCCGATAGCCTGCTTCAGCAGCACAGTGCGCCGCTCCATTGGGCTACAACTAGGCAGAGATAGTTTCAGGACCACTTCTCCGAGTTTGGAACCATCCAGTGGCCCCAAAGGTACAAGATACCCCTAATTAAACCCTAGGTAAAATCTTTGGATGTTATGGACAGGGAAATCGGATCCATGCGTATTGGATGGACGCCTCAGGCGGAATTTTTGACAATGTTGCAACAGGAATAGCTGGTATTTGGATATTCAAATACATGCAGAAATATTCAAAACGTAATCGAGGTAGTTGCCTTCGTTGCATTATCCTGATCATAGGAGTCACACACAATACAAATTCAAATTAATCGGTTGAATGTAAAGATTTAATTATTTACAGTTTGAGGTATAAGAACTTTCAGGTTTCCCTAGAACTCATCAACAGATATGTAAACAGAACATGAAAAGTAATAGTGCCGCCCCGGTGGCGCAGTGATCTAAGCGATGGCTGCTGACCATTAGTCAGGAAAGTGTCCGGGTTCGAATCCCGATGAGGCATGGATGTTGTGTTTGTGTTACGGCACAGGCTCTCTCCCTTTCCTGGAACCAGTGACCCTAAATTAGTGACGGACGACTGCTTATAGCTAACTGAGTTGCTCACGGTGGTCGTAAAAAAAAGCAGTAGTAATAAGCGCGTAAAGTTGAGAACTGGTTTCGTACCTGGAAGCAACACTGGTTACACGTTCTCTAAACTTAAAGTAATTCTGTTTTCTGTGTCCAAAGATGTGGAAAGGCGGAAAGAATGGAATTTTGTTGGCTTACTTGTTCTAAATTAGGTTGGCAGGCACTCAGTACTTATTCAGTTAAGTGTGACACCTTATTTTATTTGAATTTTTTATATGTTATCGCATTCGATGTAAAATTATGAAAATTCGATATTTTTAGGTCCAACGTTCTTTGAGCTATATTATGGGACGATTATGCCTAATTACACCATCAGGTGTCACACAAATCAAAGATTTTGTGTTCTGAATAGATAGAGAAATGGGTTGCAATGTATCAGAACAGCATTCAATAAAATGATTGGTTAAAATCCCCATAATTACAGGGAAAATGTGTGCCAAGAATGTATTTATGCTAATGAGTCTTGCAAAGTGTAGTTTCAATGCGAGATTACGCATTTCTTAAATACATTTGACGAAGCTTCGCCCCACCCCCAAAAAAAACATTGGTAGAATATATGTATTTGTACCTATCCGTACATGACATTAATCGTTTTTAATATAACGGCAGGTTAAAAAAAGATTCTTAGTTAAAGTTTGAAATCACTGTACGGAGCGAGAAGCACGTATATATATCAGCATAGTTTAGGGAAATAGCATCAAAGCTCTCTTCAGCGAACTCTATGATGTCAGGATTATACCAACCCGTTTGCAGTAGGGAACGGCACGCTATCCCTCCTAGTCCTTGTACTTAAAATATTCACGACATGTATTCACCCAACACATATTTGTTTAGGTTTGAGATCGCCGCTTTTTCGAATTAAACAACGGATTGATAATTTTCAAGTGATTTGTGTCTTCAGCTGCCACCCCATCACAATTGAAGGGGTGACACAGCTTGTATATATCTAGTGAGAAGATAATGTAAATACTTGCTTAATAATACCATCCAATGCAATGACACAAACAAATTCTTAATACATAAAATCATCGAATCCTCTCCCACGAAAGACGTTATTGGCTAACGTAATGTCTTTTTCTAAACGGAAGCAGCTTTAAATAGTGAGTTCAGATATATGTATTAAAGACTATTCAAACAAACAAAGAACGCCTTTGTATTTTTGAAAGCCTCTTAACATTTTGCTTGTAAGCATGTACGCGTTTTAATGCATTTCGTTGAGGTATTGTGTTACGTCGTGTTTTTGCAAGCGGGTAGTCCGGATGGAAAACGTACACAAAGCCGGCAGCTCGTCGTACTTCGAACGTTAGGCGCGAAAGAAAAAGACAAAGTAAGGTAAAGGTAGGGAAAATAAATCTTTCGAAGCAAAACCAGGCGACAGCACCTGAAAAGAGGAAGCAAGCTCCCAACTTGGAAAGAATCATCACTCAGAATACAAGCCGAGCCATAGCTAGGTCTCAGAACGGAAGGAAAGGTTGAAGCCTAAACTCGGCGGATGGGGGAAGCTCTGTGTTCAACGACAAACTTTATCTAAAAAATCAGATGCACCTTTTGCTTCGAGTTTTCGTTCCTACCGTTAATTTACATCACTAGTAAACAATTTCTCCATGGTGAAAATGAAAAAGAAAAAATCAAAAGCCAAATATGAAAAACGGTAAAGAAGAGAAAAATCTGAACCCTTTTGAAATTTAAAAAGTCGTATTATAAGAACTTGTTTGAGAATGGCTGAGTTGCAGGGTCATTACCGCTGGAGGTAATGTCACTCTGAAAAAGCATGAAAAAATGCATACCTTTAGTTTGCTATTCTGTGTTTTTTTTCGTTCATTAACCAAATGGTGTCGATGTGCTTTGATGCCAAATTTCGACACTTTTTTCTTCCTCCATTTTTCATCACGCATTGTCCTTCGTTACTGCTCAGAGATCAGGAGAGGATTGGTCCAGCGGGATACTGGAATAATTCCCAGTGGACCATTAGAGAAATTCCACACTTCTGGCTTGGATCACGGACGAGAGGAAACATCAGAGAACTTGGCTTCTTCAAGATCCTTAGAGCAAGGGCACACAGCTGCGATGCAATCCGTGTATATGAAATTCCTCAGTTCAACTTCCAGGGAGAAGATTATTCTGACTAAATTGTCTGGCAATCATGCGTCTTACGCGAAACTCCATTGACTGTTCATTTAATCAAAGATCAAATAATGAACTTATGCAACAGTGACTGTAAGTGACGACATGCGGCACAGAGTTGCCATGCAGTAATTTCACAGGACGCAATCTTTTGCCTATGAGTTGACGTTTCCGACAGATTTCCGGATTCAATTGCAGCAATTGTTGCTTGTAGCGATTAGCAGTGACAGTTTGACCATGTTGCAAAAATCAATAATAGAGCAAATCCTTCGTATTCCACCAGATTCACAGCAGAACTTCCTTGGAGAGAATTTTGCGTTTCGGTGAGGAAGTCATTGCTTCACGGTGGCCTATTCAGTGTTTTTTGCATTTGGGATTGTCGTACCTTATCCACTTTTCATCACCCGTAAACGAATTTTCATAGGAAAGCCTTTCTACATTGTTTTTTCAACAGATTCAAACACTTCATGGCACTCTTATCCTTGTTCCTCTGGCTTAAGTCATACGGCACCCATTTCCCTTCCTTCTGAATATTTCTCATTGCGCGTATACAATTGAAAGTGGTTTGTTGAGTTACCCCCATTTGTTCAGCTAGTGCTTTTTGCGTTTAAGACGAATCTTCATCCGGCAATGTTTACAGTTCCCCATGTGCAACCTTCTGCGGTGAGCCTCTGCGTTCTCGATTGCTAACCTGAAAATCACCTTTTTTAAAGCGTCTGAACCAAAACTGGCACGTGCTTTTCGATACAATATTCTCCTCCAGAACAGAACAGATCGATGGAAAAATGCTTTTGCAGTATTTTTTCCTTGATGAAAATCGTAACGAATGCAGGGTCGAATAAATGCAGTATTATTTTCCATCTTTCACCTACCGATATTCAAGTGCGTTTGACTGCTGGGCAAACTTCTGTGCCACGTTTTATAATCTGGAACAGTTACGATCACATGACAACAACGCGGGGGAATGTCGGATATGTAAATTAGCCGTGTACGTCACACACAAATTGATTTAAGACTTATTTGTACTGCTAATACCATTCAACGGATAATTCTTGAAGATGAATTATACAGATATTACAGTGCAAATGTCAGAAGGGTGAAGAAACTGAAATATTTTGTAATTCAACTTAATGAGACAACTGATATCAGCAAACATACCATCCTACTATATTTCATTAAACGTTTAGAAGAAGACGACCTAAGAGAAGAACTTCTGTGCTGTCTTGACTTCACTGGTCACACCTCTAGGTTGGATATATTCACCACTCTGAATTATTTCGAGGCGCATGGTGTGGAGAGGAGAAAGTGCATTACAGTATGTACACAGGGTGCACCGTGCATGACTGCGCGCAGCTCAGTCGTGGTGGCAAAGATAAAGCACGTCGTTCATTCGGACATATTGTATATACACTCACTGCACGATCGACCTGGAGCACTTCGCAGCACAAAAAGAACTCTCTACTGAAATAAACAGCCCTGAAAAGCTAAGTAAATGTCGTTAATGAAATTTTAATTAGAGACCTCAACAATCGAATGTTCTCCAGACTGCTGACCGTACGGGCTTCCAAAACATGCATCTATTCATTTCGCGGAATTCACGTGTCGCTTTTTGGGGAATATTACGTAACGCATTTTCGAAGTTTGGAACAGATGAAGCAGTGACTTCGAGAGCGAAACTGAATCTTTGCAGGACGAGGAATGGATGGCTAAGTTTACATCCATAGCGGACAGTTTTTCGCCACTGAAAGAACTTAATATGTCTTTTTTGGGGATTATGACAAATGTTTTTTCTGTGTGGAATAAAATGGATTCATTCAAAAAAGAAGTAAATCTTAACGAAAAGCGCCTATATGAAGAAAACTTGGAATTTCTATGAGAATCTTTAACTGTTTTTCTCCTCTACCGAGAGGTCAGTTTTGCTATTGTGAAATAACACATGAGGGCCCTGGCCGAAAGCTTTGACCAGTGTCATTCCCAGAAAAAAGATCCTTGGCAAGAGAATCGTTGAATCTCTGATCCCTTCACAGAAAGTCTAAATTTCTGCAGGCTTAATCTTCAGGGAAAGAAAAGCTCTGAATAACCTTCTTCTGATGCCAGTCTAATACCGATCTTCAGACCCAAGTCTCTGACTCATTTGCGAATAATTATAACGACATAATCAAACGACAAAGCTGTAAATTTATTAGTAAATTTGTCGAACGTATGTATACAAGAAAACTTTTTCAGCCGTTTCCTTAATCAAAACAAAGTGAGGAAACAGAATGAACATTAAGGCCACCTTCCAAAGACGACGCTGGACTCATTGCTTGGGAAGATTATCGTGATGCAGCAACAACAAACTTCACAACTCCAAAAATAATTTCTACACCAAAATATCATATCAATCTTGAACTTTAAATTCATTGTGCTAATCATAAGTCAGTTAACTAATATTCCATCGCTACCCGATAATAATGCAAGTACATAACCTCAGGCAAACTAATAATAATTTTAATTAATATTATGTACAAGATCATTCGAGGTACGATGTACTTTAAAACCAACATGTTTTGTTGAATTACTTGTTATAATGTTTTCATAAGGGTACTGAAAATATGTATGGACGTACCTGGAGCTGTGATTTATTTACTTAATTTCAATCAACATATTATGGATATATATTATATATTGTATTGTGTTGTTTAATAGGACACTGTTATCGATTTAAATAATATATTTACGCAAGCGCAAATTTACGTTGGTTACGTCATCATCTGTTGTAATTCTAACTTTGTTAGATCCATTCTGTTGATTCTAGTACCTGAGGACGGAGTACATGGCACCCCGAAGATCTTGTACATAAGTCTTATTAATTAAAGTGATTATTCGTTTTTGTAAAGTTATGTACTGGCATTATTATCGTGCAGCAACGTCATAATATTTAATTCAATGATCATATCAACCGTAAGAAGAATGTTGTGTTAGTATATTGATTATACACTGCACTTATTAAATATTAAGGAATGACTCTCGAAAAGATACCAGGCTCAGATTATTCAAACTTATGCACCCACCACAAGTCATCCTGAAGAAGAAATTGAAGAATTTTATGAGGAAATTTGTCATCTAAATAATAAAGGTAAGCAGCACTTGAAAATAATTATGGGAGATTTCAATGCAAAAATAGGGCAACGGCAACAGAATGAAACTTCAGTAGGTAAATTCGGTCATGGCAACAGAAACCAGCGTGGAAATACTCTCGTTGAGTTTGCAGAGGCAGAAGGGTTTTTCATCTTGAACTCCTTCTTCAAGAAAAAGCCACACAGGAAATGGACATGGAGACATCCAAATGGGACGACAAGTGAAATTGATTTTATTATGTGTAACAAAAAATTCGTCATAGAAGACTGCAGTGTGCTAAACAAGTTCAACACAGGTAGTGACCATAGATTGGTGAGATGTAAGATGCACCTCAACACTAAACTTGAACGTGGCAAGCTCATAAGACAAACAAAATCTATTGACATAACCAACCTTAAAAAACACCATAATACCTTCAAGTTAGAACTGAAGAACAGGTTCTCTGCTTTAGAAGGCCTAACATCGGAAGAAGTGGACATCTCTGAAGTTAACAGAAAAGTAACCAAAGCTCTTATGGAAACAGCAACAAAATTAGCTGGGTCTAAGAACAAGTTGCATGTAAACAAATTATCAGGAAAAACCAAAATGTTGATGCAAAAAAGAAGAGAGATGAGGACAACTAAAGAAGATGTGACTTCCAAAGTGGAATATATAGAGCTATGCAAGACAGTAAGAAAAAGTATCACTGAAGACGTAAGGAAATTCAACTGTGAACTAGTGAGGAAAGCAATTGAAAACAACCAAAGCCTAAAGATAGCAAAGGGACATCTCAGTAAGGGAAGAAAACAGATTATGGCACTGAGAAAAGAAGATGGTTCTGTAACAAGAAATAGAGGCGAAATTTTGACAAGAGTGAAAGATTTCTACTCCAAATTATATGAAAGGGATGATATATGCACTCCAGACATCATGAAAGATACCAGTACCAGAGTTCCCCCAGTCCTTCCAGCAGAAGTTGCACATGCAATCAAGAACATGAAGCGAGGAAAAGCTCCAGGAGAAGATGGAATTACTGTAGACATCATACAAGAAGCAAGTGGAGAAATCGAAACAGTACTCGCCCAAATTTTCACTCGATGCCTTAATGAAGGAAAGATTCCTGAGGATTGGAACACCGCTACAATGATCCTGCTACATAAGAAAGGTGACATTGAGGATCTCGGAAACTACAGACCTATCAGCCTCCTATCAGTAGTTTATAAAATCTTCACTAAAGTTCTTTCACACCGCTTGAAGGTAGCACTAGACATGGCTCAACCGAGAGAACAAGCTGGATTCAGGAGTGGCTACAGCACAATAGATCATATCCATGTGCTGAGAGAACTAATTGAAAGAGCGAGGGAATATGAACTTCCATTGTGCATGGCTTTTATCGATTATGAAAAAGCCTTTGATTCGGTGAAACCATCAGCAGTTACAATGGCTCTGAAAACCTGCAGTATTGAAGATGCATACATTAATAATATTAATAACATCTATGAAAATGCAAGTGCAAAGATTAGGCTGTTTGAAAATACAACACACGTAAAAATTGGAAAGGGAGTGAGACAAGGTGACACCATATCTCCGAAGCTCTTTAATGCCACATTGGAGGGTGTTTTTCAGTCGCTGAGCTGGGAAAACAAGGGGATAAAGATTAATGGAGATTATCTAACCCACCTTCGTTTTGCTGATGACGTAGTCATTTTTGCAACTACCCCATCAGAGCTGCAGAGTATGATCCAGGAACTTGCTGACAAGAGTAAAGAAGTGGGATTAAAAATGAACTTTCAGAAGACAAAAGTGATGTTCAATGCTTTTACAAGAAATGAAGATTTATCGATTGATGGAGAAAAGCTGGAGATAACAGACACGTACGTTTATCTTGGACAGCAGATATCAAGTGAGGGTCACATTGATGAAGAAATTAATCGGCGTACAAAACTTGCCTGGAGAGCTTTTGGAAGAAACAGCATAATTTTCAAGAGCAATATGCCATTATGTCTTAAAAGAAAAGTGTTTGATCAATGCATCCTTCCAGTGCTTACGTATGGTGCAGAGACGTGGACCTTAACTAAAAGAGACATACAAAGGCTGCAGACAACTCAAAGAAGCATGGAGAGGTGCATGCTTGGTGTAACCAGGAGAGATAAGAAGAGGAACTCGTGGATCCGAAAAATGACGAGAGTGGAAGACATCATGATCAGAGTTAAATCCCTGAAATGGCAATGGGCTGGACATACTACCAGAAGGACAGATCATCGATGGACAGCCGAAATTTTAGATTGGATTCCAAGGGACAGGAAAAGACCCAGAAGAAGACCACATGGAAGATGGGTGGATGAAATTCGAAAGTATGCAGGGGTGACATGGAGGAGACTGGCACAAGACAGACCGTTGTGGAGGAAACTTGGGGAGACCTTCGTCCAGCAGTGGATTGATAATGGTTGACGATGATGATGATGATGGTGTTGTTTAATAGGACACTGTTATCGATTTAAATAATATATTTACGCAAGCGCAAATTTACGTTGGTTACGTCATCATCTGTTGTAATTCTAACTTTGTTAGATCCATTCTGTTGATTCTAGTACCTGAGGACGGAGTACATGGCACCCCGAAGATCTTGTACATAAGTCTTATTAATTAAAGTGATTATTCGTTTTTGTAAAGTTATGTACTGGCATTATTATCGTGCAGCAACGTCATAATATTTAATTCAATGATCATATCAACCGTAAGAAGAATGTTGTGTTAGTATATTGATTATACACTGCACTTATTAAATATTAAGGAATATTAACAGATAAATGATAGCAGCTGTAAGGATGTGACATGGAATAATCTGGTATATGAATTGTGGATTGTACGTAGTGATTATTATATTACCGATCATTGATACGAAGTAAAATCCTTGAAAACAGCCTAAATCTTTTGTTTGTCATCGCCGGTCAGCGAGCACTCCTCCAACGTTTTGTCTGTCCACGAATTGAACAATGTGTGGGGGCCATTAAGTAAGCACACTCTGATGAGGAACAAACTGTCTACCATCCGAAGTAAAGTGTTTCTTTTGAGTTGTTCAAGACCATATTTCGAAAGGGCAACCATCAGTTTGAAAATCGATTGCTTGAACTGCGTGGTACTCATACCTCGCAAAAGGGAAAATATTGCTTATTAATAAAGCAAACAAGTACAAATTGAAATAAACCTCATAGTGACATCACTTCGTATTTCGAATAATAGATGTCGAAGAAATCTCCTCTGTAATGCTTTCCTAAAACGTGAAACCTTTTTACAGGCATATGGAAACGAATGACATATTTAGTCTTTTGGCAATTTTCAGGTTTCCGAAAAATATTCATGCGTTCATTTCTGAGTAATATAGTGAAAATTTTGAAATTGCTTTAAATGGGGAACTAATCAAATACGTTGCTATGTATATATCTCTGAATAATTTCTTTTTCTCTGATTTATAAAGTTACATGACACACAAAATTGTGATTGAAGTAAATATTAGCTTAATATATCACGCAAAATTAGAAACGTTTTGGCGATTACAATATTATACTCACAAGGCATTTACGTCAGTGTTAATGGATCTCTCCCTGCCTTTCACTGAGGTGCACAAAATTTTAATGTTAATGTCCTACCTTTTTCTTCAACAACAAGATTTACCATCGTAATGGACTCAAAAAATAATCTGTTTTCGCAGTGTGTCACTCGATATTTCATTTTTCTGAGTACTTCCGACTTAATAATATATTATGTTGTTTGCACTGTATGATACCAAAAGTAAAAGATTTCTTCTCTAAAATAAAGCCAACAGATACGGCTATGGAAAATGCATCTGTGAAATCAGTAACATGCATACTCTGTTAAAGTGAGCCTAATATGTCATAGAATTCATAACTTCCAACTCAGCTACACCAAAAACAACTACTTATAGCTTCAAGATCTGTACATGTTCACACGCTTGAACATGTGTGATCTAACAGCATAATTGACTACCTATTATATTCCCATAAATAGGAAGAAACAATATGTATGCCCTAAAATAAACTGTTTATTTCTTTTCTTTTTCTTTCCCTTTTTCCTTCTGAAGTGGGGCGTATTTCTGATGGACTAATTCAGGTATTGTATCAATGAAAAATCGGTCCCGTTCTGACATCATTAACATTTATCTACACCATTTATTTTTATGTTGAAAGTCTGATTCCCTTTTGCTGCATTGTAAGACTTTGATATGTGTTCCGATAATTTCCTTATCCTTTCTGAAAAGTTTGGTGAAAACAAAGTCCATTCTTTTCCACAACAGAGCACAAGATGCATAGGGTTTCCATAGAGTCTTTCCCACATTACAAAATTAATATAAAAACGTATTACAGGTACAAGAAAGGGATTACGGGACAATTATGTTTCACTAGTAAAGTTTTATTTCTAGTAAAATCCACCTCCACATGGGCGACATTCGCGGCCCTGAGGATCTCTAAGCGATATTCGATTTTATGCCATGTTTTGTTTAACATCTCAGCAGAGACAGAACCACTGACGTCCATTATTCTGCTTTTCGACACTTCGATATCAGAAACACTGTTAGAATAAACTTGATCTTTCACATAAGCCCACAGGAAAACGTCTAGAGGAGTTATGTCGGGCGATCGAGGTGGCCATATCATGTGACCGTCGCGGCAAATAAATATGTGTGGAAATGCGATATACAGGAACTCACGAAGCATTATTGACCAATGCGGTGGGACACCGTCTTGTTGGAAAAGCTGGAGTGCATGCAACTGAGGTGCTACAAAAGGTTCCATCATGTCCAGGTTCATGTTACATATCACCGTGATCTTTATAGAAAAGAAGGGTCCGATGATTATGTCATACATCAGAACTCACAATATGTTCACTTTCGGGCTAGCCCTCTGTTGATCGATGACATGATGGGGATTTTATGAACCCCAGATTCGCACATTGTGCCTATTTACAGTACCAGATTCGTGGAATGTGGTTTCATCTGTGAAACAGAGAAAATGCAGAAAAGCTCTATCATGATTTATGCGCTGCAACATCTCCGACGCAAATTCAGCACGGGGAAATCGGTCATCAGGCTGATGAGCTTGAATGGTCTGTACCTTATCAGCATACAAATAAAGACCTCTGCGCAAACTTTTGTGAACCGTGTTACGGGTAATCCCAGTTTCCAGTGAAGCACGATGAATTGATTTTCTGGGACTTTGCACAAATATCTCCTGAACAACTGCAGCTGTCACTTGTGTAACTGGTGGTCGGCCCGCTCGGATGAAATCGCCAACACTACCCGTCGCTTTAAACTTTTCATACCAGACTTTTATGCTTTACTAGACTGTACTCTTTTCGGAAATACTGCTGGACAGAAACCGCCGATTTGTTCTCGTGGAAGCACAACACGCACGCCGCGTTTTCTTGCATGGAAGCCATTATTGATTAAATGGTGTTTTTATTCAGCAGTAGCGCTCACCTAAAGAACAGAAAAAAAGCTTTGTGAGTGCAGCTACATTATGTTGCCAACCATTTTATTTTAACTTCATTTTTTTTTAAATTAATTTTTTGTATTGTGGGAAAGACTTTATTAACCCCCGGTGTATTTTGATTTCCATTGTGTGCTAATGCGATTTTTTAAAATATGTTTTATTTCCAAATCGAAGGACGCAGATAAACGCTATATTGCATCAGACAAACTTGATATCCTTGCTGTACTCCGATATCGGACAGATGACCAGAACACTGCACCACATATAATTCGTCCACTGTGGCGGCTTTGAAACTATATGCATCGATATCTTTATTCTTGTGGAACCGTTCATCAACAAAATATAATTTCGTAATTCATCGTCTTCACGGAAAATGCGCACGAGAAGGATACCCAGAAAAAACACCTGTTTTAAATGAGTATGGTATTCATTCTCTGTATTTTTGTTTAAATTTGTGTTCTACTTTACTTATTTCTAACGCAGCATACTCGTTTTGACGTTTACTCAATTTTAAAAATATGATAATATTCATTTCCATATGTGGACACAACGGCTATTAAATACTCAATACAACGAATCCAAAGTACAGTTTACATTTCAGGAATTCTGACTCAAACTAGAAAAATTACAGCTGGACAAGAAGAATAAATGCTTGAATTCCAAATGCAAGAGTTGGTCGACTTCATTATCAGCGTTTAAAGAAATGATTAATGAACACTTTTAATGTACGAAATTTTTAATATCTTTTGTTAACTCCAATATTTTACTTATTTCCGACAAACATAGCGATTTTTGGGCGGTTACATGAAGTAGCCTCAAATCGTTAAGGCTGATTAGGGGTGAATTGATAGGTAGGAAGATGATTCTGCAAAAAAATATTTGTGATGAAATTAGAAAACAAGATCCAAAGATGCAAAATTTTGAAGCACACACATCAATAATTTGAAAACTTCCTTCTGGTTAGTGTGTCCGTAAAAGGTTTAATCTCCAACACACGATACCCTAGGTGCCTTGGAAGACGGGAAAAGGTGTGACGCCGTAAGTCGAACCGTCTGGGAATGATTAATGAATAGATCATGGATGGAAAATCAGATTACACCATACAACACAAATTTTGAAGATGTGAATCCGTTTTCTAGTGTAACATCTTGCGTGTTGCAGCATGAAAACAAATTCCAGTAGTTGACGTTCTTGTAGACGCAACTGGTTGGTGTATTTGAGGAGTCAAAGTTAACTCGCCGTATGGACCTCCGGTGTTGTAGTCACGTTCGCTTCATTATCAGAACTTGTTGCTTTATATGTTCTTGATATATGGATCCCTTGAAAATGACCCCCGTCATACCTGTGTTCTATCCTCTATTGATTTAGAGAGCAGCGTCTCCTGTTTTAACTTGCACAATTCTAGATCTTGTTCGTTCACCCCTCTAACGCATCGCCTATCTTCAGCCAAACGTTATGCGATTGCTCTTTGTGCTTATCAAGCCATTTACAATTAAGCCTTACTGCGATTGAGCATGAGCCAATCAATATGACACTCGTTTGAATGATTATCGATGAATCACGTTTGTCGCCAACTATCTTGCCACTTTGAAAATCGTTCAGATTATTATTTTTGCCTTTTCCGTTTTTTGATCGAACGCTATCTAATGCTCGATTGAACGCTTAGTCTGAAATATACTGCCTATCCCGCTCCCTTTCCACCTTACGTTTAGAGTAAGTAATATATGCAACGAGACAAGGTTTTCCAAAGGAACTCGTGTTACACGAAATATTGTCCCTAAATCTATCCTTATAAAGAATTTGGTTGATTTATAACATAATGCATTTCTTGAAAATCAGTGAAATGCTTAATACAGTATATACATGATTTTGTTCGTTTGAGATTTTATTTTTAGAATATACTCAGTAAGATTATGTTCTAGTCTGTAATATTTCCGGGAGTCGTGCGGTGAAATTTTTGATCTTGATTTATCAATAAAATTTAAGTAGCCTTATTTTAGAAGCTGGTAGTTAGTGAATTATTGCCTGCAGTAAAAATTTTGAAGGGGTTTCCAATAAGGTAAGAATATGTGCATTTATATTAAGTGGACAAATATCTTAACTTTTATTATAAGTTTCTCACTAGCTGGAGAATAAGTCGTCTACATGTATTTTTAAACAGCAGAAAATGTATTTCGTAATTTAGTTTTCAGTAATTTTGTTCCATAAGCAAATATAACTAGTATTCGGCCTTCTTGTTTGGGTAAGTACTGTTGTAAATCTTAGAAATCATTAAGGTGCTTTGAGCACCAGAATATACGAGACATTTAAATGAGGTAAATCATAATGATGAAGCTTATGATTCACCAATTTCCAGTAAGTGGCGTGAGCGTCTCAAATATGGGTGGAGCTGATTCTCACCAGTTGGAGTGGTTCTCTTAAATACCGCCATGCTTCTGAAGTTCAGGTGCAGAACATCAACACCATGTTTTTTCATAAAATTTAAATACAAAATAATGGTTTTTAGGAATTAATGTTTTTTATTACGTTACCAAATTGTAGTCAACACTCTTTTGCACACGGCATTACCTTTTTCATTCGTTAAATTTCCAGGATGCAACGTTTTTTAATCACCATTTTATATTTTCACAAAGTGTCGAGTATTTTAAAAAAATGAAAAACAGTTATGCCTGAATATTTCTAATGAAAACAGTAGAATAGGCGATTTCTGAGAACTTTATACAAAAAATGTGTGAATCCTCAGCAGCTCTACATTACCTTTTGAAAGACTTGTGGAAATACCATTTTAATAACCATTTTGAAGAGAGACATTCAGTGCCACACAGTCTGAATTTAACTGTTGGGGCAGAGCAAGCACTCTTCATTAATATCGTCTCAATATGCAGAAATGTGTATTTCAAATATTTGAAATTTTGCTACAGACAAGAGCAGATTTTGGTTAAACTTTCGTATTTGATTACAAAGTATTAATAGTTCCAAAACAGAGGATTGGCGTCAGCACGTTACGTCTATCTTAAATTTCATTTTTCCTTGTGTTAACTAAATAATTTTTCCCACATCTTGACAAATTTCAGAGCAGTGACCTTTTCTTCGGTCTGGCTTCCAATTGCTAAGTCCTATTATTCAGTTGAGATAGGAACAAACCCTAGATCATTATAATAGGAGTAGATAAAGGAAGGTTTCATATACCATGCATGCCATTGAAATCCGCAAGCATGCAGCCAATTTTCTTTAGGTCTCAACAGAAATGGTTTTCCGCTGTGCTCCAAAGCTGCTGCCAGAGTGGAGAGTGAAGACTGTCGATTTATTCCATTCCGTATCGGTCGCTAAAGTTCCTCCAGGCGGTATTTTATGTATTGAAATTAGGACCCTGAGCAGGCCAGTCTAACAATTCCATCTCATTTTCAAGGGTGGGTGAACCCCTGCTAGCCCGCACTGTTTCCTGCACAAACAGTGCGAACTAGCTGGGTGTTCGAACGTTTTGGAAGAGACAACGGTAATTTCTAAAATACTGCCTCATTTTTGGTAGGACATAATTATCCAGATCGGTGAGGTACACTTCAGAATTCGCGGTCTGAATTATAATAACCAACCGGCCGGGTCTGATCACGAAAAGCAACTCTACACCGTGGTTTATTTTCCGTTGTACTTAACAGTTCGAAGAACACAGTTCCAGGAAAATTGTACGCCGGAATATTTCCAAATCCAAACAAGTCCGTCAGATTAGAAGAGTGGAAAGCTTCAGTCATTACTCCAACGAACAGCTTTTCAGTCGCCCACAGTCCCGGAAGGATGGGAGAAACACCACTAGAAACAGCGCTTTGCATTTGCGACAGTGATGTCTGATTTGTTTGGAGCTGCTCTATCATGATCGCCCACACAGTGCAACTTTTGCGGATAGTTATGGTGCTAAACTAACCGTTACATGCATTTACTGCAAGCAGCGTTGGAAGCGGCAAATGAACAAATTGCAGAGAACGGGATCAGCTTTTATATTCTCGCTGCATTACACTGAATTTTAGGACGCATTTCTTGACTATACCGCGACGGGTTGTGAAACGTGGGTTAAATTCGTAAATGACGAACGCATTAACACACATGTAAGGAGGATTAATAACGAATCTACTTTTTCACACATGCACACATATACACTGCTGGACAAATGCTAAGGGCGGATCATAAACGGCTATATAGCGCATAAAAAAGTAAGTGTGGTTGGATGCCAAGTGAAATAAAATAATGTCAGAATGCCATGACATTACAAGAAAGACAATTTATTGTGCTCTGAAATCCAGAAGGCTTTGGAACGTGTTCAAGGGACAAACAGGCCATTTTGTGCAGAATACGTAAACGTGTAAAAATGCAATTACCGTCCGCAGGCGTTCCGGCGTAAGATGTCAATACGGGATATGGCCACCATGGAGGGAGATGCAAGATTCCACACGTCGTGTCATGCTTTGCACAAAATTATCAAGCAGCTGTTGGGGTAATTTATCCCATTCCTCTGTCAGTGCACGAATCAGGGTGTCCTTGTTTATTGGAGGGCATTGGCGACCAGCAAGACTCCTCCCCAAAGCATCCCACACATTTTCAATGGGATTCAGATCTGAAGAACGTGCTGGCCATACGAGGCGTTGAATATCCTCGCTTTCAAGACACTCCTGGGCAGCCATTGTTCGATGACATGTTGCGTTGTCGTCCATGAAAATGAATCTATCACCGACAGCACCGCGGAACATTCGAACATGAGGTAGCAGAACATAATTAATGTATCGTTGGCCAGTCATAGTTCCAGTTGGAAGCACATAGAGGGACGTACGGCCATTGATCATGATGCCAGCCCATACCATGACACTACATGTCGGATATCGGTCCCTTTCCTGTATGTTTGCTGGACAATATGCAGTACCACTATCACGGCAGATCAGTTGTCATCGACAATCAGACGATACACTGTATCTACTCTCATCTGAGAAGAGGACAGCAGACCAGTCGTTATCAGTCCAATTGCGATGTTGATGGCACCATTGCAAACGGGCGGTACGGTGACGTCTGGACAATGGGATGCACACAACAGGACGGCAGGCGTATAGTCCTCCTTCATGCAAACGTCTGGACAATGGGATGCACACAACAGGACGGCAGGCGTATAGTCCTCCTTCATGCAAACGTCTGGCGACAGTTTTTCGGGAGATCCGCTTGCCAGTAGCAGCCATAAACTGATTTGCTACCTCACTAGCTGTGCTGCGCCGGTGTCTTTTTGTTGATAGCACTATGTACCGATCTTCTGCAGATGTCGTACGGCGAACACGACCTCCCCCGTGACGTTTGCTACACTCTCCATTTGTTTGAAATGATTTCCAAAGCTTCGAAACAACACTGTGGCTGACGTCGAACACCCTGGCAACATCTGTTATTTTTCGCCCTTCTTCAATCTTGCCAATAATACGGCCACGCGTAAAATCATCTAGGTGATGTCGGGAAGACATACTGAAAATTGCAAGTTCGTCAATTGATTCTTTCCCTTTCAACTTTGCGTTTGAACAACAACGGTCAATACGCGTCAAATCCTTCATATCTCTTATCAGCGCTATGACGTCACGAACAAGTTCGGCAATCCAAAATTTGCATACGCACAACACGTCTTACTGTATCCCGCACTTATGCTAATTTCCACATTTTCCTGCCTTCCATTTTATGGTTGCTATCGTTGCTATTGTCATCTGTCCTTAGCAATTGTCCGGCAGTGTATTTGGGTACATTCTTTTCGGAGCTAGCACTCTTTTTGTTCTTAGGTGAGTGTAAATGTTCCACAGAAAAATCGAATGCTGAAGAATTCAGTGCTTTAACAAATTCAACATTTATTTACATTTTACTGATCCAGTATCATGGCACATCTTCCTTATTCATTAATTTTTCTGGATATTTGGAATTACTTTGTGTTAAGTGAAACATAGAGATTCACTTATGTGCTGCGTACACTGGTCACGTATTAATAATATTTTTCAGTATTTTATCGCAAAAAAAAAGATATTTTAAAGAAGGTTTCCCAGAGTGCAGTATGAACTGTTTTTGTGAAGGTGTGTAATACACCAAAGCATCTGATAGCGAAACCTGAAAATGTCAGTCCAATCAGTTAGAGATGGAGGATTATCGCTAGTTATGACTATCAATATTCTAAGAATAACAATCGATAACTATCGATAGTTTGTTGGCAAAGTTTCTCAGGAGAAAATTTATTTTTAGGGATGAAAAGTTATTTCTGACAGTAATTTTCCTTACTTTTCAGCATAGTCAAAAAGCAAAGTCCTAATAAACTTCTAAACTCATTACGTTTTTCTTTATTTTCCTTTGTTTTGGGGTTTAACGACCAGCCTGGGTAAGTCGATGGACTGTAAACATTCGCCCATTCCTGATTTAGGGCCACTGACTCCAGGGAAGGATGAGGACCAGTGCTGTAAGATAAACACAACCAAGACATCTTTTCCTCATAGGATTCGAAACCGGACCCATCTCGTAAGAACAGCCAGAAGCCAGCGCTTAGACCACTGCGCCACAGGGCAGGGGAATCTACGTTCTGACGATATTCTCCCGAACTGAGTGAGCAGAAGTTAGGAAAAAATGTTTTGCCTGAAAAACAAACTAATTCGTTGATCATTAATTCCCAATTTCTGCTTGTACTGTATGATTCTTTTATGTTTCTGTTTACAAAAGCTAAAGAATAAAATTCTGCAGTTCTGTATTTAAAAATATTTTTTTCTATAATGTTTAGTAAAATCCTGGTAATAATTCGTGAGAAACGGATTAAATAAAATTATGAGTAAGGCTGTTCTTCATTTGTTTTTATGGGATCATTTAAAACGACAGCAGCCGGATGCTGTCGTTTTAAATTATCCTTAATATTTGACGTATTGCCCAACATTTTGTAGTTCTCTTCGAAATGGCTGTATTTTGCGTAGAATAAAAGAAAAATAAAGTTGCACAAAAGATATTACCAAAGAAAAAAAAGTTGCACAAAAGGTATTACCAAAAGAAGAATAAAGTTGCACAAAAGATACTACCAAAAGAAAAATAAAGTTGCACAAAAGATATTACCAAAAGTAAAATAAAGTTTTACGAAATACACTAGCGGAAAGTGAAATAAGAACACCAAGAAGAAATTCGCGGACGATCATGAAATTTGCATATGTTAATGGGGTCGAGTTTACGTAGGAGTTATGTTAATTCCGGGACCAACCGGTGAGCGCTTACGTCACATCATGGCATAATATGCAAATTAACGTCGGTGGTATTTAAGGAGTGCGGCATAGTAAAGTAATCAGTCGTCGGCGTACGGACACATGCGAAGACCCTGAATAAGCTGCAATGCCTGGACATGGAAGACGTGTAAGGTTTCAGCAGTTATCGGACTTTGAGCGAGGTCGTCTAGTCGGACTCCGCGAGGCCGGGTGGTCGTATCGTCTTATTGCGGAGCGAATTGGACGGGAAGTATCGGTAGTGGTACGAAGGTAGCGTAGTTGGTCCGAGGAACATTCCCACATGAGAAGACGTGGAACCGGGAGTCACAGACGGACTGATGAGCGGCCCGATCGACGCATACGAAGGGCGGCGTTGTCAAGCAGAACATCCACTGCGACGGAAATCCGAGCTGCCGTTGCACCTGAGGTGACTGTGCAAACACTCCGCAACCGTCTACTGGATGCAGGACTACGTGCACGTGTGCCTCTGGCATGTGTACCTCTGACTTCAGACCCCCGTCAAGAACGGTTGCAGTGGTGTCGCTAACTTCTGCACTGGAGAACGCAATGGCGATCTGTCGTGTTCAGCGATGAAAGCAGATTCTGCTTGGGAGCCTCCGATGGCCGTTTGCCTGTCACATTCTGCCGCTCCAAGAGTAGGGTCGGGGTCTAATAAAGTGACTGATGTTGCAAAGGTTGGTATGGGAATAATAAATCGAGAAGTGCTCTGAAGTAAAATCATAGTTTCCTATATACCTGATGCACTATCCTTCTTTCAAACCAGATCGAAATTCATATCCTATGGTAGATTGAGGATAAAGAATTTGAGATTATAGAAACATTTAGCTATAAACATTTAACTGAATAACTTCAATATAAAATGTTCAGAGAGACCACCATGTCTATATTATTAGATTCTGTGATATATAAATACTTTTCATTAAATCGATTTATCTACCACTGTTTTAATACTGAAAGCCATTGCATTTAAGCATAGTTTTCAAGTTTTTGTACGATTTTCAAACTGAGCGAAGTATCTGTTCCGATAGTCCCGTAAGAAGTATTAATAACGACAATAGCGTTCATAATCATATGAGTAGGACCTCTTTTGTTGATAGCGCAGCGCAAGAGGTTTGATATGTAGCACCGTAGTGAACATGTTAATCGAAGAAAGAAATTTTGTTGTATCATAAAAAATAAATCGTGATATCCCACAACTTTACATGTGGCTAACTCTTGTCTTCACAGTGCCTCTTCCTCTGAATAAAGCTACAATACTGTTTGTGAAAATTGCCACAGCAAGAAAGAATCGCGCTATTCAAATGAAATTCATGTGATAGTTTCCTCAGGTTACATGTGGTAACTCATTTATACACAACTTTCTTTTCGCTCCAAAACTAAGTATCGGGAGAAGCCATCTTGAACAATAACAATAGCCTGTACCCTGCGTGCAAATTAACGGAAGGAATTTTCGACATCGTCCTGTTGCATATTTTGCCAAGCTATTTCTATGCAAAGCCAGTGATAATTTGCGGTGACAGAGGGAGGCTCTCGACGGTCCACTCGCTTAGCTACAATGTCCCAGATATGTTCGATCGGGAGACTTATCTGGCAAACGTGCATGCTAGGGAAAAGGCGGTGTCTGCCGTGCATAAAAGAGGGGTTATACATTCCGCGCTTCATGTGGCCGAGCATTCTTTAAAAAACACGAACTGTTGCTAATCAGCGAGCAAATGTTTATGTTCCAGTATCCATTACAGTTTGCGGCATCTTTGGTTATGAGTCAGCAATTAGCTGCTACCAATGCTCTGTTAAACAGACGTCGTCGAATTGTGCTGGAGGAAAAAGCCTTCCCTCTGACAGTGCTCCACTGCTGCACTAGCACCGTGAATCTCGCTATTCCACGAGTCACTGCCATGAGGTAGAGGTGTCTGTCACTCCTTGCAGTCAAGCGATTTTGCGGCCCATTACCCAGCTTTCTGTGTGTCCGAACCTCATCTGTATACTGAGGGCACTTTCAGATCACTGTTCTGGCATTTCGTTCCTTACGTGTGGCAATTTCGCGAAAGGACAGAGCAGATGTTCTGATCCCCAAAATCTTTCTTCTCTCAAAGTCCGTCAGGTGTTCATAATGCGAATTTGTTCGGCGACGGGGCGTAATAAGACAAACGAAACACTCTTTCGACTCAAAGTCCGTTCGTTAGTGGTTGTAACATTTCGTTTGAGACAGGTCTTAATAATCCAGACCGGAGAGTTCAGAAGGTGCGGTTCAGTAACCGAATGCGTATTTGCAGTGACGTTCTATTGATTTCATGTCTCAATCTGTTGCCCATATACTGTAAATTTTAAGCTTATACCAGCAGACCTTCACTGTGTCGCAATTTTAAAAAACAGCATTGTATTTAATCGCTGTTTTAAGTCTCGTTATATAGGAACCATAGGTTTCCAAACTCAAAGGATCTTATACATAACATTTATTAAAAAACTAGTACTGTTCAATATTCTTTTGGACGCATTCTTTTTCATTGTAGTACTGTGTTGACTGGGCCTGGAAAACCAAGGACATGTAAATTTAAAAATGTTCTTTCCAACTGATTCTCTATCGTAAAATATGTTCGTGAGATTATCAGTGGATGCCATTTCGTAATTATTTGTGTTTGGAGGTCAAGGAGCAATCTCATCTTCTTGATGAGATATAACCAGTCCCCCGTTCCAAATTTAGCGCCTCTGGTTCCAAGAATGGTAGTACGCTTGTACAAAGCGTCGTACGCAGTATCCATATCACACTGAATTTGAACCTTCACGCATCTCGGACGAATGGTCACATTCGTCATTCCTCAACTCAGAATCCTCAATCGCAGTCCCTCGTTAGACAAGAATTAACATTCCTAAACCGAAAATATCTATTTTTCCACTCCATTTTTTCTGTAGTTCAAAATAAAGTTAGCACAATTCCTGAGATTTGTTACAATCAGTTTCCAGCACTTAGAACACTGCACCATCGGTGGCGGTTACAGTCTGCATCAATTAAAATCGTTTCGCCTTTTGTGAGACGCTTCTTCAACGTTCAGTTAATATTGTTATGAGAAACTCACTGACTCCAACATAAGGTGATATACAGTAGAAGCGTTGCTCATTGAGTAAAATGCTGTTTGTTACATTTCAACAAGCATAGTTTACGTTGATAGCAATCTTTATCTCCCAGGTCTGAAATTAACAATTATCTTATTAATAGAACTCACCAAAACATTGATCTTATATCCAGTTTAAATTAGAGTTGAATGTAATTTCTACATCCAACAGAAACAAAACTTTCTCGCAAATCATTAGCTGAAATCAGGGCATTAGGGAACGAAGATGCAATTCTTCAACCATTGTCACTCACAGTAAGATATGAAATAATACAGAGACATCCTGTTCTCTAACTTACATACCTTCCTTAAAAACGTACACTGCTGGCCATTAAAAGTGCAACACTACGAAATGCAAGCGGTATCAAATCCATATTTATTGTACAGGAAGCAGATGATACAAGGTTGAATCGATTACACGTACAGTACGATGAGACGACGGGAACATGTAACAATCAAAATTTGGTGTGAGGGACAATCACAGTTGCTACGCGACCAGACATCGGGAGGAAGAAATGTTGGATGTGTGTTTGGGGAATGTCCGTCTAAGCAGTTTCGGTACAATGCCACAGTTCTCAGTTGTTGCCGTTGTGGTCTTAGACGTTCCAGTCGTTCGGCGATCATGGACCACACGTGCACAATAAGTGACATACTCGTGGACCGCGATGGCTAAGGAAGACGTGGCAATGGTGGCGATCCAGGAAGCCTTGTACTTTGCATAACACATGCAATTGTGCATTATCCTGTTGCTAAATGCCACGACATTTCGTGAAATTATGGTACAGCAACAGGCTTCAACACCTCAGTGACGTAACGATATCTGTTTAACGTACCTTTAATGCCAACAACCCGCGTGTGGGAGTGGATTCAATGGCATCGCGTACCATGAAGCCTGTTGCCTGACCGGTATTGCGCAGCATAATGCAGGAGTGATTCAGCCGGTCACTGCGATACCGTCAGAAACCGATTTGTCCATCATGGTGATGGAAACTGGTGATGGATTCGTCGGAAAACACTCTGCCTTGCCATTCTCTTCTGCATGCCCGTCTTTCTTAGCAAAATTGCAGTTGCAGACACTTGTTGCACAGCCGTGAAGTAATAAAACAATGCCGGCGTGCTTAAATATCCCGCTGCTGCAGACGACGTCCATCCGTCCGTGTCCAGAATGTGTGTCGTGCCTCACACAAGAACTGTCGAGCTGCGGTAGTCGATGTGCCTGTGCGATCCGTCAGATCCATGCGCACGAGAGGTCAACCCTCTCGTTCGGTGGTGTGACGGAGCTGTTGGGATCCCGTACGCCCGTGTGTTTGTTCCTCCGCTACCCACTGACGCTATAGTATTCCCACCGTGGTCGCACCGCACGATCGCTGATGTATTGGAGTGAACATCCGTAATCCCGATATTCCACAGTTCCACAGCGATCTAAGTCGGAAACCTGCTGATAGCGCTGCCATTGTCTTCGACGGAACATTTTGCAGCTGTTCCTGGCCTGGAACGGCGAGAAAACACACTTCGAGTGTTTAATACCGGCCCCTATTTCATCCCTCTTGTATGACATCTACAGGGGACGTTACTGTCAAACATGATTTCTATATGTGCGGCCACAGGTTAATCGTTTACATGTGCGTCCGTGTTCTGCACTTTTTCCGACTTTCGTGACCCTGGGATGCGGTCTTGCTAGTGATGAACTTTTAATGGCTAGCAGTGTATATATGTGGCTTTTTTGAATATCTCTGGTATGTGTTTCGAAATTTCCAAACATCGCAGAATTTCAACTGCACTTCAATTTTTAAATATGTTAAGGAGTTTCTTTGAATTCAAACGTACCGTGTAGAACGTTATTCATTGCGATGTGACCAAGCCGGTGAATGTGTAGCATAACAATTTTGTCTGAATCGCAAACTATGCGTTTCACATATGTGGAACTCCAAGCATATTTATGATATGGCGAACGTATTGAACCTTTCATAGTTTAAAGCTCTCATAAAAAGGAAAACATATATCATGAATGGAATACGGGATTACACCATACAATACAAATATTTGAAGATGACAATCCGTTTCTTTAGTGTAAATATACGTAGGTCTAGTAAGTCAGATAATATCCGTTTCATCGTCCTAGAGCGGGCATCGAACCCTTGTCTCCCAGATAACACCCGGGTATGCTAACCACTACACCACCCGGAACAATCAAGTCTCAAGTTTGTGATTAATAAAAAGATATCAGTTTATAAAATTCCAGCCTCGAATGAAGTATCTGCCAGAACAATATAAAATATCTTAGCACTTGCCACGTGGATGGGACATACAGTAAATGTTTCAGCCATTGGAAAGCTATTGAAGCAAAAGTTTAGTCTGAAGTGATTGCTGATTTGACTCATTAACGTGAAAGTGCGATCAAATTCAGAGGCTTTTCAGATCTTAGGTGGAGAATTACCTATAGCTGAATTCATTGCAAAAATTAGGTAAAATATTTTGAAATTGAGAAAAGGTTGTATACAAAGAAGTCAAAGCTTCATCAAATGCGTTTCTCATAATTGCTAATATATTTTTCTGGCATTTTTTTTCACAAATCTCAAGCTTATTTTTCAATATTCACTTCATTGTCCCATTATATTTCTCAACGTGAGAAATTGATTTACCATTAGTGATTCAATCCGAAGATATTTGAGATCGCGATGCATTATCAGCAGCATAGGCATATTGAAACATTCTCATTTTCAAAGGAAATGTCACATATAATGCAATACACCAAGATTTATTTGAATTTTAGTATGCGTTATTTATTACGTGTTCTAGAATAACAAGATTATCTTAAAAAAATTTGCCCTTCAGAAGAAAAATAATAAATCATCGTACATAATTATAGCGCAAGGAACGTTATATGAACTATAAAAAATGTAGTATAACTATACTAGTGATCCGAATATATTGGCGTACATAAAAATCGAAGTTTTCAAGCTTTCGCACATCAACCGATGGCTTTTCAAGAAGGTAGACTTTCTTCTCAACGTGCGTGTTAACACAGATTTCTTGCCAGCTCGTTATCCTAAGAGATTTAAGCTTTGACCTCCGTCAAATATCAACCTGACTGGGATCGACATCATGTGAGGTATGTAACAGTTAATGCAGGCATTCTGTGTAGCGCTACCTTCACTCCTTCACATGAAGCAGCAAACGTGAATTAAATGAAGGTCAACTGTTTATAAGAGCGGATGTCTACTGTGATCGTTGTAACATTTTTTATGTTTATACCAAGAAATAAAAAATGTTGCTTACTATTTACATTAACAAACACTCCTATTCTTTTCTAAACAGGCTGAGGAACAAAATTTTAAATGTCTTCCTTCTCTAACCTTTAGAAAATTATCCGCTTTTGGACCACTATCCATGACATCCATGTCCTAAAAGAGGTACTTGGGACAGAGGTTGTAATAATTGTGGAATAATATTTCTGTCCGTTATATTTTCATCTGTGTCCCACCTGTTACGAGCGGCATAGATATCGAAACATCTAGGACGTGTGATCAGAATTTTGACAATTCATCTTATTGCAGTAACTGTACTACGTCCTGAAAAGTAAGTATTGTGCGATACTTCTGTTCTCTTTTATACTAAATAGCTGTGCCCGCTCTTCATTCATATAACTTAATACAGACAACAAAGGTGCAGCACGTTATAACGCAGTACTTGCAGTCAGAACCTACTTATGAAGTCATTGGTATGAACCTACACCACGGGGACTTCTATCTATGGACACTTTCTGTCATTAAAGCAATCAAAACTACCGAAGTACAGTCCAAAATGTCAACCCTTCTTAGCAATATAATTCACACGAAGGTAATTTCAAACAAATATTTTACGTTCATACAATTCATAAATAAAGCATGTGAGCAGAATCAAAGAGAAACCGTGTCTGTGACACGTTCATAAAATGCCAGAAATATTTCCAGCAACAGTATTAAAACGGATGTAATATTCTCCACGAATCAGCAACCACTGCGCGAAATTTGTAAAAGCATCTGAATTTATATGATATACGGACTTCTTTTTTCAACTGATTAATGTAAAGTTGAAAGAAAAATAAATCAATCCCGAAGAACTACAGAAAAGCACAGAGTATTTGGGACTTGCTATGCGTAAAATGATATATTTTTGATGATAGTGACACGTATTGTGTACGAAAAATTGTAGCAAGATAATAAACCAAAAACAAAAAATAATCCCTCTCATAAATGTTAAATCGCTTATGAACGAAGCACGTAGGGAATGACATCATTATTTCACAAATGTATATAATAACATAGAAGTTGCTTCTCAAAATTTAAACTTTAAAATGAATGCGTGCTATTTTCGATGGAGCATTGTCTGCATGGGATTACATACTGTATGCAATAATATAATTGCAAGTAGGAAAAATTGTGAAACATTAACTTAATTAACATATTTTCCCTCATGGTTTTAGATATTTCATATGTAGCTCTATAGTTTTATTTAAATATGGTGCACAATTATTTGAATTTTTTCAACGGTTGTCTAGATTAAGAAAACCGCATTTTTAACAAAATATTGTCCAGTAAACTGTATGTAAGATTTTATTATTATACATTTTTCTGTTTCCACTTGTGGTCGGTGCTTGCTTTCTCAATTATTTTAACTTTGGCGAAATGCCAAATAAATTAATCCTAAATTCGGTGTGTGAATAGATCTGATTTAATTACGACAATATATACTAGTCACAAGAAAGTTAAAAATACAGCGGGTTCGAAGGAGAAACGTGGTGGAATGAAATTTAACTATTGCTGGAGTTCGGTTATCAACGTGGGAAGATATGCTATATGTAAATTAGCACCATGACAACAAAGCATTTGGCGTGCGAAATCTGATAAAAGCACCGTGCGATAGCTGGAAACTTAGTCATTTCACCGCTTGGTCTAGATGTCTTTAGAGTTATTGATATCGGTGTGGGATCAACCTGAAATGATGTCCAGACGATGTTTAAGGATTGACAACAGGAATAGGGCTGTTGGGATGTTACAAGCAGATAGATGTGGCTACAGCTTTAAGAATTTCGCAAAGTGTAGGAAGTCGACTACAAACGTGCTTTCTACGGCATGCAAATGTTTCAGATGGCCAGAGGAGTGGTCGCCTCAGGACAACAACCAGGAAGAAAGGCCGTTACCCGAATGTAAGTTCTCTGAGTAGGCCTAGTTAGACCAGTAGAGAACTCTGGGAGTCACTTTGATCTGCTTCTGGTGTCTCAATATGTACTCGAACAGTGCGAATCCGTCTTCACGAGTATGCATGCAGAGAATGCAGGATGCTGAGATTTGTAACATTGACATCAACTCACTGTCCTCAGAAATACACCAAGGTTTAGCTGTACATGTCGTGGATTACGGAATGGCACAATGCACTTTTCACAAACGAATCTCATTTCTCTTTTTATTGTGATACTAAGCGAAAACACTTATGGAGGAGATCCGGTTCATGAATGAGGCAACTCTTTGTGCAGTCTGTCGACGCTTCACAGAGACAGTCAATTCTGTTTTGGCAGGAGTGTTCTTTAATGGACGTATTCCATATCAAGGTCAAATGAATACCTCAGTGTACGAAAACGAGATCATTGCGCCCATTGCGATACAGTTTCTACCTGTTATTGGACATGCATTCCATTTTTACGATGACAATGCAATACATCACCTTACATGGAGCGTGTTTTAGGAGATGAAAATTCATGGAATTGAATCGTCACTGCTGCTTCCGAGGTCTTCTGACCTTAATCCTATTGAGACCATTTGGTACGCTGTACAGCAAGATCTGGATAATCATTTTCCATAACCAAACGCAATGGCTGACCTCCGTAATGTCTTGCCAAAAATATGGAACAAGCTGCTAAAGATATTTATCAATAACAACATGGAAATATACCGCGGATTTATCACCATTCTTCGACACAGTGGTGGTGTTTGTAGTACTGAAATCCACACGAATGCTCATTCTCCAAAAATAATGTTTTGTTTATATTGTAGCATTATTTTGTTGTATTCAGAAACTGCACAGTAAGCACTCTTTATCGTTTACGTCAAGCAGCCATACTGATGTCATTTTATTGTGTGTTATTTTAGGCAGGAATACTGTGTATATATATAATTTTTGAGCCAGTAAATTGTAGAAATAATTAGATTTAATTTATAATTGCTTAAAGAATTTTCTATTTTATGTGTTTTTTTTTCTTATAGATAGGGTTTTTTTCCGGCAGATTTACGATCTGCCAGAAGGAGTCAGTTTCTGGCAGATTTAAGATCACCTGTGATATCACTCATATTCCAAATTGTTAGCTGATGTTCCATTAGGAGTTTAACATGTACCAACAATTTTAACTTTTTCAACACAATAGGCAAATCACACTAATAAATCAACTTCAAAAAATTAAAACGGTTTACTGTTTTTCGAAATTTAGGACGATTCTTTAAGGGTCCTCCGTACCTCGTGAAAAATCGCTCAAGAAACGCATTATCAGAACGCAATTACATATATAAACAATTTAGAAATCCGTTTTTTTCACATGTAGAATAAGCATTGAACCATCTTTCTGGGTTTCTATATTAGCGTCACTTTGCGGAGTAATATTTCAATAATTATCCCAAAAGTGTAAAATAATGGGCTGATTGACAATTATTTTTAAAAAGTTCTAATTTTGATATAAACATTTAATATTTCATAAGAGTGATATGATATATTAATTGTTCCATCTGCATCATGCTATATTTTTTTCTCGCATTAGGCGGGATTGAAACAATACGGGGTATGGAGGACTCCTAGATAATATTGTAGACTTTAACTGTTACCGAGTATCTCCCTTCCGACCAGGCGGTGAGGGTTTCTTTATTTGTTTTTTGTTTAGAGAAACTGCTGATAGTATATTATGATGCTCTCAAGCGAAATATAAAGTTATTTAAAAAAACTATTCTGCAGTAATTAAACACAGCTTTTGTACTTGAACAACACGAACGTGGTTTTATCCGTATTAACTCATACCATAGATTATAAAATATTCGATATAATTTTAAACTTGATCGGCAATGTACAAAATGGACTCATCTCTGGATGCACTTAGTTTTAGTCAAATTCAAGATACTGTTATCGTCGACGATGAATTTGGTATTTTTTTTCGTCCAAGAAAAAACATTTTTTATCCATGTCATGGAACCCAATGCTCCCTAAATCTGACGTTGCTTCCAGCTGCACTGGCTACAAATTTATTGTTTCTCCCCTCAAATAAATAGTCCCATAACAGCTTCTAATGTACAAAGAAGGCGTTTTACGAAACATTTTTGAATTCCCAGAAAAGCATTTGTTTAACCCCCTGATCTGAAAAGTATCTGCGAAAAACCTGTCATAGGAGATACACATTCCGTTCAAGGGATCTTTTCTCTACTTCAGTTTCCAATACATGAATGGGAAATATTTCCTCATCTCGCATCTGAAATAACGAAGTAGTCTTCCGCCGGTATGGTGCAGCCAGTTTCTGGCTTTGTTGAGTTGCGAGAATTGAAAACACGGAACTGTCTTCTAAAAAACGTAAATTTATTCCTGCTAAATATACAGAAATGTATGCAATCATAACACTTACTTTAGAATTCAAGCAAAATAATAACATTCCACTTTTAGATATACTGTTTGTAAAACAGAAAGTTACCTTGAATATAAAATACATATAAAAAGAAACGCATGTACCTGCATTAATATCATATGATTCCAAATATCCTGACATGAAAAACACCAGTGCTTCATGTGATTTACTTACAAGACCTTTCACGCATACTAGTCATTAAGCATACCGAGAAATCTAGATAAATAGTATGGATAAAGAGATTTGCAATACAATTTGGATATCTTATGCAATACACTAATAATTTGATTAAAACATATAAAAATAAAAAGGAAATAAAAAGGAAGTGTAGGGCTAATGGGAAAAGTATGAAAACGACTTTACAGCAAGAACCTACAAGGCTTAGGTACCTGGGATCAATTGATTATATAACACCATTAGTTATAATATTGAGCAGTGCGTGTAAACCATTTGATATCGGATTTCGTGTCAAGAAGCTAAACGTTTTTCAGGCCATTAAGAAAGACCGCGACCTGTTACACAAGCACACTAGATTTGGCATTTACCACAATTCACTTAAGGCAACTGATCCCGATGGCATGGACCTGGGGTATTGCACCTGTTGTACTTAACCAAATTTGAATACCGGAGTTAAAGAGCACATGTACAATGTTAGAGTAGGTGCTTTGAACACAGCTATCTCGCGGCTAGTTGGTTCTGGAACACACCTTCCAATATGGTTAGAAGCGGAGATCCTTGCCACCCCTAAAACGAGGTCTAACTTGACTTTTACAGAAAGTTGGTTTATTTTATGGACGGGACCTGTATGCTGTAATAGAGGAATGGTTTATTTATGGAAGGGACCTGTATGCTGTAATGGAGGAATGGTTTATTTATGGAAGGGACCTGTATGCTGTA
Source organism: Macrothele yani (assembly GCA_039090855.1). NCBI lineage: Eukaryota > Metazoa > Arthropoda > Arachnida > Araneae > Macrothelidae > Macrothele > Macrothele yani. The sequence goes on along the minus strand of CM077033.1, from coordinate 77,090,362 downwards.
ATGGAGGAATGGTTTATTTATGGAAGGGACCTGTATGCTGTAATGGAGGAATGGTTGTATACACACACTTATTTTCGTGTGTACCCAAACACTCTTCTATTACAGCATGGTTTATTTATGGAAGGGACCTGTATGCTGTAATGGAGGAATGGTTTATTTATGGAAGGGACCTGTATGCTGTAATGGAGGAATGGTTTATTTATGGAAGGGACCTGTATGCTGTAATCGAGGAATGGTTGAATACACACACTTATTTTCGTGTGTACCCAACCACTCTTGCATTACAGCATGGTTTATTTATGGAAGGGACCTGTATGCTGTAATGGAGGAATGGTTTATTTATGGAAGGGACCTGTATGCTGTAATGGAGGAATAATTCATTTATGGAAGGGACCTGTATGCTGTAATGGAGGAATGGTTTATTTATGGAAGGGACCTGTATGCTGTAATGGAGGAATAATTCATTTATGGAAGGGACCTGTATGCTGTAATGGAGGAATGATTTATTTATGGAAGGGACCTGTATACTGTAATGGAGGAATGGTTTATTTATGGAAGGGACCTGTATGCTATAATAGAGGAATAGTTCATTTATGGAAGGGACCTGTATGCTGCAATGGAGGAATGGTTCATTTATGGAAGGGACCTGTATGCTGTAATGGAGGAACGGTTTATTTATGGAAGGGACCTGTATGCTGTAATGGAGGAATGGTTCATTTATGGAAGGGACCTGTATGCTGTAATGGAGGAATGGTTGTGTACACACATTTATTTTCGTGCCAGAAATTGCTGTATACGGACTGATCTGTGTGCGGGTGCGATATTTTGAAAAAGGAAACAATGCTCAATGTGGAACTCAGGACTGGCACAAACAACCCTTTTCGTCGATCGCAACAAAATGGATGCCAGTGACATTTGTAAATTCAGGAATACCTCGTGATGCAGAATTCCCTTGCCGTCTTAAAAACACAAAAGCATCGTCTTTAACTTTGAATTTTATAGCCTTAGTTTTTTTCTCTTGGTGACCGAGGCGACACCCATTGAGCATTCTGCCTCTTTGTCTCAGAATCATAACGTAAACACCATGTATCGTCACCTGCCAGAAAGCTTCTAAGAAACTTTTTCATTGTTTTTCCAGTCTCCAAAATGTGTTATTCTAACTCCAAGAACCAGCATAAATTATTTCCCTCAAATCTAGCACTCAAATTTGACAAATCGTCTCATTATTCACACTGAGAACACATTCCAACGTCCTCAAGGTCACACAACGATCACTTTTCATCCTTTTGCGAACTTTCTCAATACATTTAGACGACCGCACTGGAATCGTTTGTACATGCATTTCGTGATTTTCTAAATTTTTCTACGCAGCCATGAAACATTAAAAACGGAATAAATCTGCTATCTATCTCTTCCCTCCCCCATTGTTTACGATGGTGCCCCAATGTCCAGATAGGTCTGCAGTGACATTCTTGAAAAAAAGACGTGCAAGTTTAACTGCGAAGAAATAACCAAGGAAAATATGGAGATCAACATCATTGTTGAACGTTCTGCAACGGAGTGCATTCGATAGGAATCAAAATAGGTGATAGTCTGAAGGGGCGACATAGCATTCGAATATTTGGGCACGAGATAGGCAATCTGCCCCATGTACACCTCGCAAAAACTAAATTGTTCAAATGCAGTTTTACCTATTTTCAAACAGAACCATATATTTCCACTCTCCTCCATGACAGGGTTGTGAAAATGTTCTTCCACTGAATGACGTCATACACAGCATAAATTAATCATCTGCATAATTCTTACGCAAAAACTGTAGCCACCATCTAGCTGAGGAATGATTTATGAAAATAACTATGCTTGAATGACTCATGTATTTTACTGGGATTTTTTTAGATAAACATAAATCTTATTACTTAATTGCTGCCTTTTTTTCTGTTTGAGAGTTTAGCGACCACCGTGAGCAACTCAATGGGCTATAAGCAGTCAATTGTTCCTAATTTAGGGCTACTGACTGCAGGGAAGGGGAGAGCCAATGCCGTAAGACAAGCACAAAATCCATGTCTCACAGGGATAAGAACCAGGTCCCATCTCTGACGAATGATCAAAAGCCATCGCTTAGACCACTGCGCCACCGGGAAGGCTTGCTGCACCTCGTAAGAAATATTTGGCGATTTTTAAGCGAGCTTTTCGATGCGTACTTAAAGTAACATATTGTAGAATACAGAAATGTGCACTAACATTACCGAAAATTTATGACATTTCAGTCCGTTTTCACAGTTTGTTTGTTACGTTGAAGATAGAAAGCATTTCAAACCAAATTTCAGATACATGTTTTACGAAACGGACGAACGGTTTACTGAATATGAAGCAGAATAAATCATTGGGAAAATGTGTCCGGAAATGTGAAAGTGACTATCGAGGTGAGCTCAGTCCGTTTCGCATAATCATAAAGAATCGGAAGGCTGCAAATGTATCTCCTTGCTGAATGCAATAATCATAAGGAATCGGAAAGCTGCCGCGGAGTAGTAACGTTCGAACTTAATGCGGGCACTACACAAGGGTCATTCGAAGGAAAACGTGTCAACGGGTATAGCAAAAGGAATAAATTTACCACGGCAGCATCAACAAAAAACCTAGGTGGCACCACTGTAGTTATAACGCGGTGAAATGTGGCGCTGCGATCACTCACGACAGAACCAATTGACTGTTGTACAGGAATTCGTGCTGGTGTTCAGTCTAACTACAACATACGCACAAAGACTATGACTTGTACCATGGAATTGGTAGTATGTCACAGTGGACGTCCCTATCGTATGTATCACCTTGTTGAATGCAAAGTACCGAAAGATTAGGCTGAAGTTTGGACAGGCCAACTTAAACTTGAATATGGAGGACTGAAAACAAGCTGTAGATCTGTAGAATCTCTTTTTGAAATCTATCATGGAGACTGAATGTTCAGTGTGTGGCGCAAATTACACAAATTGATGAACGCAACTTCCAAAATGGAGTTACGTACATATGTGGAAGTGGTGCATTTACATGAGCTTGCTTAACAATTCTTGTACCCATTCTGACCACCGCCTCTGGCATTAGATATACGAGCATGAATATTTCGGCCAATAATCGTTACCCGTTCGGAAGGATTCCCCTTTCCCCCCGTCTTACAATTTGAAAACCTCACTCGTCATACTTCCAGACTGGCAAGCACATGGTTCCATGCGCACTCAAGTGAGTGCACCCCAGTCGAATAGCCTCATCCATCGCCAGCTCTCAAACCCCATTATGAATTTCTGCGACGAATTTTAAATATCTTTTGGAGCTCTTCAAACTTCACCGAAAACTGTGGCTGATTTGAAAAACCAGATGCTTGAGCTTAGTGACCAGCAATTTCACCTCACTGTTTTCAATACTTGACTTCTTCCTGAGAGGGCAAAGGGTGGAGCGACATATCATTAAGAACGTGTATGTACAGCAAAGTGTAAGAGTTCGATATTTGAGGATACAACACTAATAATAATTGGAAGGGGAGTGATACAATCTCACACCATATCTCCTAAGCACTTTAAAATTTCATTGCAAAATATCTTTCATTCGATGAACTGAGGAAGCAAAGGGATAAAAATTAGTGGATATTATTTAACTCATCTTCGTTTAGCTGATGACGTAGTCATTTTTGCAGCTATCCGTTCAGAACTGTAGAATATGATCCAGAAACTTGCTGATAAAAGTAAAGAAGTGGGATCTAAAATGAAATTTCAGAACACGAAAGTGACGTACAATTTTCAAGAATTTTCCTGTATATTGTTCATGATGTTTCATAAACACTTTTCTCTTCAACAAAACCATGTGTATGCGCATTTAGAAACCTTGAAAATTTATTTCCAAAAAAGGAAATTTCTCAGGAGCCTACTTACATTATTGTTCCGGAAAACCTTTAAATATGTATAAAAAAATCAGTATATGGTTCTTGAAAATTCCTGGGAAAATGTGATTTAGTAATAAAGGAGAAATCCCGCAAGTAAAGACTCAAAACCAAGCATACTGTATGTCATTTTTGATCTCAGACTACAATCTTGTGACGATTAGAAATATATTAAGATAATACAACGTAGTTTGTCACAAATGTTTTTTTTCAAGTCGACTATGGTTTCGCTGGGTATTGACCTTGCTTCGTCAGGACCCAGATATTATCCACAAAAACGTTCCCCAGACCATAACGCTGCCCCAAAAATCTTGTGTTATTCCATCAGTGGTTGAAGGAAATTTGTTCTCCGATCATTCTCGCCTTATACACCAACGTCCATCCGCTGAATTAAGCAGAAAACACGACTCATCGGAGAAGGTAATTCTTTTTTAATCAGCCGAGCTTCTATACCGATACAGGTGTTAAAATATGAGCCCTTTCTGCCGATGCACCTTCCTTATCATAAGTGCAGTGGCCATCCGTCGGCATCGGAGCTCCATACACAGCAGGTCTGGCTGAACTGTCTTTTTAAACACACTTCGGTAGTTTCCTGGTTATTTTGGCCAGTGAGTTGCTCCACGTTAGCCTGTCGGAAGGCCCTCATGCACCTTCTTAGCCAACGTTCAGCTCTCACATCATTGGCACGTGGTATTCCGCGGTTTTCACGTCTTATTCGAAATAGTGCCATTTCTTAAATCACAATATACTTTAACCAGAGCAGTACGCAAACAGTTCACAAACTGCGCTGTTACAGAAATCCTGCGAGCCTTGGTCCGAAAGCCGATCATCATCCATTTTCGCAAATCTGATAAATCCCTCCTTTTATCCATGTCAGCAACGAGTGACACGTTTTCAGAATTCCTACAACACACTCTATATACCCTTCAAGCCAGCTCACGTCTCGGGCTTTCTTTCACTGGCTACGAGTTGTTGACATCAAAAGTAGGCGTAGGTCACAATAATTTGACTCGACTGCGCATCATTCATTGAAGATCTGAAACAAAAAATCTTGAAGAAATGCTTTTCCATTTCTCTCAGTATTTCCAAGTCAATTCATATTGAGTAGCTTTTTCGCGGAATGACACTTCTTCAAGTCCACTTCTGCATCTTTGAACATATAAAGTTTCCCACTGACAGTAGTATGCATTGACTTTACCTTCGTCCTGGTCTTTTGGTAAATATCCAGTTTTATGCATAAGATTTGTGAGCCATTGTTAGAAATAATTTTGCAAAAAAGTTATTCAGCCATTGTTACCACGAATGTTTCAAAAAAAAAAAAAAAAAGAATTTCTTAGCCATTAACTTTAACAAAACATTTACTCTACCTTGATACTAATAAAACATTATTTTATCGAAAATCGAAGGAATTATACATTCACCAATATGTTAAAAAATTGAAGTAAACATTTCACACATTTAACGGTAACAATGAACTTTACTGATATTTTCTTCACGTAGTTTTATAGTATGTTCACTAACTGACCTAAGTAAGGGTGGATCACCTCACAATATTTTCATATGAACAATATGAGAGGTTTTTCTATGGACTCTGTAGTATTTACGTAAGCTAAAATGCTCCTAAACCTGTTGAAACAAATGGTGGCAGGTTCGTCTTTGTATGTGTCAGCAGACGATGAATTATTTTCTAACTAATTGGAAGCATGCAGTTTTATATCCAAAAATGAAGCGGGCTTTAAGAAAACTATCACTTTAAACACATGCCCTGTCAAATCCAAAAATTCAGTTTTGGAGAATGTGATCATCCTATGGTAATAAAAGACTGTGTGCTACAAACGAAACCAATCTATTGACTTTGTACAACAAAAACTGACAAACCGGGAAATGTGTAAAGCTGTATATCGTGCAGGTAAAAACTAAACACGTGGTGTGTGTTTCTGAAGAGCATCCACAGGGATTGGGACTCTGTTTCTGATAATACTCTGTGGTATGCACTCTACGGATAATTAAAAATCTGCTGCTGCATACCACGAAACAAATTTAGCACATCTCAATATAAGCACAAGACTTAGCTGTAATTTTGAAAAAAAGAAAAGTCGCTTTACACTTTGCGTTCGATAAATTTACTAGTGTATCTATAAGTCATGTATATGAAGTACGATTACAATTTTAGTAGAAGGCTGCAAATGTATAGAGGGCGGAAATACATTTTCTTCATAATTTAATATGTTCCCAACAACTTCCAGTTTATAACAATAAAGGCATGGTTTACAGCTAGTAATGATGCTAAGAAGCGTCAATAGTACAAGATTCTGGGAGTAATTAGGAAAACAAAGATCATTGTTACAAATTTTGAAAAGCAAACAATATTCTTTGACAGAAAGATGCATTACAATGAATTTGTTCTTAAAAACAAATAACTTATTTGTACAATACAAATTTGATAGATGTGAATATGTTTATTTGTACATATGGCATGGATGTTAATCAGATAATATCAGAAAACTTGAAAATCCGTCATCCTAGAACGGGAACCGAATCCGTGTCTCCCGAATAGCGACCGAGTATGCCAATGAGTATGATATTTTCAGGTTTTCGGATATTATCTAAATTAACATCCATGTCATATTTAAACCAATAAATTTATTCACTACTACAAAATATGTATTGTATAAAGATGCACTCCCGTATTTCATTTCATTCATTGATATTCTGCTCCTCTGGTCAAACAGGGTAATGAATTCAAAACTTCCAGTTTCATTATATACAATGACGGTTGCTTAGACTAGCGAATCCTGTTACGGTTATATTCAAATTCATCGGAAACTTGGTTGTTCTGGCTGTTATGGTGTTTAGCATAATCGTGCGCTATCCGGAAGACGAGGAGTCTATACTCGCCCCAGGAAGAGGAAATTTTTCCGATATTATCTCACTTAACGTCTATGTCACATTTAAATCAACCAACCGACGCACGACCTTGCACACATTTTCCAAATTTGTACATTACAATGGCGCATTCCATAGCATTCGTTGATATTTCATTGAACATCTGTAATTAATTATCTTTCTGATGATTAAAATTCGTGTGATCACAACTCAGTTAAGAAAACTTGTGCATACCCACCGTCTGCAAATTACAGTTGTGGCAAATACCAACCATCCTCAATACAGGGAATAAACTTTGATGGGAGGAAACAATTTTCTTGTTCTACCTTGGTACTAAGAAAAAAATAATTAAATTTTTAAATATATTTTAATTTTACAAAACCACTGCATGGAAAAGGTAAAACCCTGCAGGGATTGAAATCTTTATTTCCTGTGTAAAATTAAGTAACTTCAATGTGCATCGGTATGTCACAGTTGTGCACTCACTAACCGGCGTATTATACGACAGCTGTGCGACCGTATTTCACTTTCCAGCGTAACATTCTGGGCTCCAGAACTACCTCTTTCTAGTCCTGTAACGCGGAAGTGAAGACGAGCTGCGTCCTGGATGTTGGGGACATTTCCTCACGGTTGCTCTTCGGATTCTGGGATAATCTGCATTATCCCAGGATCCGAAGTTCCACAAAATCTAGAGTTTGGTCATCCGGAATCCTGATGTGTCCCTTCTAGTCCAAGTGTGAAGTTACCTCAAACAAAGGACCTGTTTCCTCGTAAGTGGAATACAACCATAACATCAAAGATGCTACTCCATGTTAAACCTGAACGTGAACACAATCCTCCTGTAAGGCTGTACACGATTTCCGAGGTACTCTTAAACTAGCATCATGCCAGTGCATATTCAGGATAATCGTACTTAATGTGTAAAATTTATGTATATAATATAATAAAATAATTAGGTGAAAAATGAATATTAGTTTTATTGAAGCAAAATTTTGTACAATGGTTGGTGCACAAACGCATTTTGGGAATAATCAATGAACCTGCTGTTGGCGGAGATGACGACCTCGATCCTTGTGGGGAATCAGTTTCAGGGCTATGGCACATGAGTTTGTTCATGTGGACCATGACATTTACGATGGCACGACGGACGCACTCAAGTATGTTTCGAGTAATATTTCTTGGTCTCTCTTTCAACTCTACTTCTTCTTCTAACACATTTTACTGTCAATCGAGGACACAGATATCCCTCATTTCTTTCCAAATACGTCTGTCTTGCGTGTGTCATTTCCAGAGCTTCCTTAAAGATTTGTATATATCAACTATGCATCTTCTCTCTGGTCTTCAAACTATTATGTTTCCTTGTATGGCCTCCATTCTGCTACCATTTGTGTCCATTCATTATTTTCTGTTTTTGTTATATGGACAGCCAATTTCATTTTAAATTATGTATCGTTTCAACTATGTCCAAAAATCTTGTTCTAGATCTTATATCTGTATTCCTTATTTTATTTTAAAGTCTCACATTTAGGACAGATATGCACATGATGAGAGTTTTGCAATTTGTTTAAGATGTTTCTCTTGTTTGGCGAAGTTTCTACGCCGTAGGACATAAAGGGCATTATCCATTGATTGAAACGTTTAGGTCTGCTTTTGGGCTTCATTTTACGGCACAGAATCTTCTTTAACTTCCCAAAAGCTATCCACACACCCCTTTTTTTCTTCCGTCAATTTCTTCCATAATTCCCTGTTTCTTGGTGGCAATTAATCTCCCTACATATTTCATTGTAAAGCAATCAGTGATACAGCTTCAAGGCCGTGTGTTTATATTGACATTTAGAAATTGATGCCAATTCAAATGTTAGGATTTTCAGGTAACGTGACACAGGTCCAGTGTGTTTGTGTATGAATTTTATACGATTCCGAGTCAAGGAGCTTCACTATTTTCCCTCTCTGATAAAAGAAGCGAAGAGTATGAGTGCCCAGAATATTCCTGAATGAAGTTCAGAATTACAAGAAAATGATATACAGGGTGAACGGAATCGACCGACCGTACGATATCTTCTTTAACTTCCCAAAAGCTATCCACACACCCCTTTTTTTCTTCCGTCAATTTCTTCCATAATTCCCTGTTTCTTGGAGGCAATTAATCTCCCTACATATTTCATTGTAAAGCAATCAGTGATACAGCTTCAAGGCCGTGTGTTTATATTGACATTTAGAAATTGATGCCAATTCAAATGTTAGGATTTTCAGGTAACGTGACACAGGTCCAGTGTGTTTGTGTATGAATTTTATACGATTCCGAGTCAAGGAGCTTCACTATTTTCCCTCTCTGAAAAAAGAAGCGAAGAGTATGAGTGCCCAGAATATTTCTGAATGAAGTTCAGAATTACAAGAAAATGATATACAGGGTGATCGGAATCGACCGACCGTACGATATCTTCTTTAACTTCCCAAAAGCTATCCACACACCCCCCTTTTTTTTTTTTTTTTCTTCCGTCAATTTCTTCCATAATTCCCTGTTTCCCCGCACGGGGATAACTGGTTTTCCAGTTATTTGGGGAGCGGCGCCCCCACGGCCCGAGCTGACCTTGTGACTGGTCAACATCTGATGTCATGCCACCGCTTTGCTGTTGGTGTTTGCAGGGACGGCTGTTCATCCAGCTGTTGGGGAGTCGCGGCCCCACGATCCCGAGCTGGTCTTGTGTCTCGCTTTTTCGTTTTTATTTATTTTCTCCACTGGCTAGTTGCCCGTGTTGTATACTTTACCTAATCGCTACCACGTTATGCACTAACACCCCGGTCTTGTGGTTTTGTTACCCTCCACCACTAACTGTATTATATTAACCGCTCAGTTCGTAGGTTGCTGAGATTCCGTTTAGGTTCCCTTCCAGGATTTGTCTTCTTTGGATTTCTTTTTTCCTTTTAGCTGGTTTGGGTGCTAGACCTACCTGCATGTTTGCCGCGTGCGGAGACCCGTGAGGCGGAAATGGGATGTCTGGCGGCTGAGGTCGCAGGAGACCGGATAAGTGCCTCCTGTGTACCAACACTCCTCTTCGACCCCGGCTTCGCTGTAAACGGGAGGCTAGAGACTAACCCACCTCTAGTCAGAAGTCTTGTACCAAGTTGTGTACACGGCTTTAGCGGCTTTTTTGTCGTATAGCACGGCAGGGTGAGCCCGGGGGCTGTGGGATCATGCCAAAGGCGTTGGCATGACGGTACCCGGAGGCCGAAGTGTCCGCCGAGTGCGTGTGATCACAGCCAACGGACTATATCTGCAACGTATAAGCTCCAGAACTGTGTCCAGCGTCATTTTCTTGGCTTGCAGACCTCCAGTTCTCCCTTGTAGGGCTCGGTGGTGGGTGGAGTAGTCTGCAGACGAATCTTCCTCCTTTTTTTCCATGGGTAAAAAGAACAAAAACTCCAAATTTAAGTCACCTGACAAAATGATAGTTGACAACGACTGTCCTTCGTCTTCTCAACCTACCAAGTCTCATACCCTTAAACGGTCTTTAGACCTTGACCTGGACCAAGAATGTGGAACCTCTTCTTCGGCAGCTGTACCAGTCGCTCCGAAGCGTCGTCTCCCCTCGATTGCTGTGACTACGCATGCTACTCACTTGCTTGTAGAATCCATCGATCCGCATGAGAGACTGTCCACCAGATCTCCCTTTTTCATTTCTAAAGCTTTAGACGCTGCGGTTGGCCCCTTGAAGTCTGTGAGGAAGCTTCGCTCTGGGGACCTGCTTGTCCAAACTTGCAGTGTTTCTCAGAGTAACACTTTTCTGAACCTCACTAGTCTTCAAGGCATTCCTGTAAAAGTGACACCTCACCCGTTTCTTAACACCTCTCGGGGTGTTATTTCGGAGTTTGATCTCTTGCCATGCAGTGAAGACGAATTCGTGACTGAACTTGCTGATCAAGGTGTTATTGCTGCACGTCGTATGATGTTCCGGCGTGATGGTTCCATGATTAAGTCAAAAAATGTCATCTTGACTTTTAACTCCCCGAAAGTTCCGACCGAAATCAAGGCTGGCTACTTGGTCTGTGGCGTTCGCCCGTACATTCCCAGTCCTCTGCGCTGTTTCAGGTGCCAGAGGTACGGGCATTCACAACGTTTCTGTAAGAGTTCCGCTCGTTGCGCAAATTGTGGCTCCAGTGAACATGACGGGGAAGGTTGCACTTCTGCGGCCTGCTGTGTTAACTGCGGTGAGGCCCATGCAGCTTACTCCCGCAACTGTATGAAATGGAAGGACGAGATGGCGATCCAGCGCCTCAAGACCCTGGAAGGCCTCTCGTACCCTGCTGCCAAGGCCAAGTTGGGTATACCCACCACCCGACAGCGTACTTTTGCCGCAGTAGTTCAGTCTCTGCCACAACCCGTGCAGCCCTTTGTTCCGCTCTCTGTAGCCCTCGCCGCCCTTGCCAAGCGATCTACAGCTGACCAAGCGACACAGGTGTTTTTCCCCGAGCTCGAGATTTTTCGAATACCTGATTCTGGGCCTTCTCTTTTGCTGCCGACCGTCTCTTCCAGTTTCCAGCCGAAAGCCTGCACGTGCGGAAGACCCGGCCCTCAATCCGCAAAGGTGTGCAGTGTCCATCCAACTGTCTCGGCCTCAGCGAGGTCCCCACCCTCAACCAACATTATAGAGGAACATAGGGGGGAGGAGAGTGACAGTTCGTCCCCAGCCTCAAACAACATTGCAGAGGAACATGGGGGAGAAGAGAGTGACAGTTCGTCCCCGCCCTCTGCCAGCATTGCAGAGGAGTGTGGGGGGAGGAGAGTGACTCATCCTTTGTGTAGTTGTGTTTAAAGAAAAAAAAAATTATAATTATAATAGTAAATTAATAAATTTTTATATAAACCTAATTAACTACCTTGTCTTCACAGCTTTCATCATACTCTTTTTCAACTTTTACCAAGCCTGTCTGCTCTTAATCATTTTCCACGTTTTTAAAAATCTGTGGCTGATAGTTCTTTGTCTGGCGCTCTTTGGCCAAACCTGGCCCTTGCGCCAATAAAATCCAACAACCAACCAACCAACCAACCTAATTCCCTGTTTCTTGGTGGCAATTAATCTCCCTACATATTTCATTGTAAAGCAATCAGTGATACAGCTTCAAGGCCGTGTGTTTATATTGACATTTAGAAATTGATGCCAATTCAAATGTTAGGATTTTCAGGTAACGTGACACAGGTCCAGTGTGTTTGTGTATGAATTTTATACGATTTCGAGTCAAGGAGCTTCACTATTTTCCCTCTCTGAAAAAAGAAGCGAAGAGTATGAGTGCCCAGAATATTTCTGAATGAAGTTCAGAATTACAAGAAAATGATATACAGGGTGATCGAAATCGACCGTACGATAAACCTACTGGACGATTCCTTGTGGAGGAAAAAGCCGAAAACCGTCGTCTGTTGTCTGATTGGACGTCGCATTCCGGAGATATACGCGCCGAATGTTTCGTGACGTCACATCCGATAATGCACATGTTCGTTGAAGAGCGAAGTTGATAGCAATACAGACGCAAGAATCTCAAGGTGGCGCAGTGGTCTCAGGCGATGGCTCCTAAACATTTGTCCGAAAGGGGTCAGGGTTCGAATCCCGGTGAAGCATGGATGTTGTGTTTTCCTATGGCACTGACTCTCTTCCTTCCCTAGAACCAGTGGTCCTAAATTCAGGACGGGCAACTACTTATAGCCAACTGAGTTGCTCACTGTAGTCGTTAAACCTCCAATTAAAAAAAAACAGGAAACAAAAGGCAATCAACATTTAAATATGTGGCACGGGGTGAGTATGCAAATTCGATTAACGTTGTAGTCCTGTCGGATGGCCCGCTAGATCACTGGATCTTAACCCATTGGACTTCTTCATCTGGGGTCATCTAAAGGAACTGGTATATCGACGGCCTGCTAACAGCCTGCACGACCTAGTGGCCATCTTACACGAGACCCTCAAAACTGTAACCCTTGCTATGCTGCAACGCGTGCAGATGTCTATTCCTCGGAGGGCTGCCACCTGTTCCGCACTACAAGGTAGTAATTTTGAACATATGTTGTAATCTGACACGAATACACGTGTTTTATCACTTGTGTTGTAGTGCTACACATCAAACAATTCCATGTTTTCTGTCAAAGTGATTGGGTGAGTTTTTTCTAATGTCTGTATTCTTACGGGATGTGACGTCACGCACTTTCGGCGCGTATATTTCTGGAATACGACGTCCTATCGGACAACGGACAATCGCTTTCGGTTTCTTTCTCCACGAGGAATCGTCTGGTAGGTTTATTGTGCGGTCGATTCTGATCACCCTGTATGTAATGAGCACGAGTCAAGTTTCAGTTAGTCTTCACTGGTTAGGACAGTGGTTCACGCACGCGCAGTAATGACCATACCAAAAGGGGTCTGGTCTATTTGCTGTCGTTATATGCAAGCAGTCACAAAAATTATACTTTCATGGGAAATACATTTTGTTCCGTCGAATAAAATCTAAATAGGCTAAAAGTAAAGAAATGCAATATATAAACACCAAAAACGAATGCAGTTTTGCATAAATTTTCTCTTGCCTAATTTTTTCTGATTTGCGCACAATGCTCTGTGGCATACAAATATTACCACCCTACTCTAGTCCCTGTTTTTGCTAAACGTTTCAACATTAAATTCTTCGGGCTACAACTCAAAATGTTTAGTAATTTGTTTAAAATATAACATTAATAAATTCAGCTGTATATATGGATTGCCTCTTCATTTCACTAGCTTTCAATTTTTTAGTGAATATGGAATTGTGCCAAAAAAACTATTAAATTCAGATTTTTCAAATTCATCTGTTAATAATTTTATGATTATAGCTCTAAGCATATGAAAATAGTTTTGAGAATGATATAATTTTAATGCCATTCTGCTCTAAGCTGGGAAACCTTACCAGATTTCTGCTCATCGAAATACAGCACAACTGAGAGAAGTAGGTAATATACGAGGTCGTATCTTTGATGCCTGATGTCGGAGAGATTGGCAACAAGTCCGTGTAGCTATTCACGAAGGTTATGGCATGGATAATGACGTGGGCCTATGTCAATTCATAAGTCACTGTTGAAATTGAGAGGAAACATATATTTCTATATCCGTGACGTTAGGGAGCAGTAGGTTCGGTCTTACAACGCCATGTCTCTACCAAAAAAATCATATAAAATATTGAGAAAGGAAACCCGACCACGAAATACTGCAAACAAATGTTAAGTTAAACGATGATGGAAAAAGAAACGTTTATTTTCAGTGGTTAAGACATGCCTCATGAACAGCAGAACAAAAAACTATGATTATTCATATGAATTGCATTCACCACTCACATGCACATTTGAGATGTATAAATGTTAGTTCTCATCCTTTCTGTTTAAAAAAACTGCCTTTTCTAAGTATTTTTAAATAGAAATAATGACAAATACCTCACTGCGCATCACCTGACTGCCTTCCCGGGGTTACAGTGTGCGGATTTTGGATCAGTATTTAACACCATTGTGCAGATATTTAATCTGTTTGCTCGCCTGTAAATTACAACTATTCCATCGCCGATTTTAAGCCGGATTGATAGCAGAAACGCATTTCATTTACAGACGTAGAAAACTTATTTTGCTACGCAGCTTCAATTTCTTCAATTCAGAGAAAGATCAAATACACAAGAACCGAAGTTTCAAATTTTGATGATAAGCCTTAATATCTGAAACGTGACTTCTGATATCTTGCCCCTTAACAAGATTTTGTCGCCTGTACAATCGCTAATTACTTTTCTATCAGACGGGAAAAAGTGACGCCGTAGATCCAGCCGTCTTTGAAATTAAGAACGAACTGGTTTTCCTTTGGAAATATTATAATGCGAAGTTGTTGGAATTAAAATTGTAGATTATATGCGTTGTCTTTGGATGAATGCTAAACGATAAAGGATGCTATGTTTAAATAATGCTGAAATTTTAATTGTTTCTTTGGCAAGAATAGAATAAAGCGGAAGGTAATTTTTATTTTAGTTATGGGGAGGATAAATATGGATGTATATTTATGCAACATCACTTTTCAGGGTATGAATTTATTTATTTTATTTATTTATCCGGCTATTGTTGTTCTGAAATCACCATGAATTGGAATTTGCTATGCTGCTGTCACCTAGTTAGTTGTATTATTTGAGGTACATGAACAGTAATACTTAAAGGCATAATTATTTTTGTTTCGTGTTTTGTCTGCTTTTCTGTGGGTAACTTACGCTTCTAAAGTAGCCCTTTGAAAAGAAACTAAATCATTTAATTTGACTGTCATTGATTTCGCTTCGGGTAACTTACGTTTCTTGAGTTTGCCAAGCAAGTAGAATCCAATGAGTGTTAGCTGAAAAGAAAAGATGTGTAACATAAGGGAGCAATGGAAATGTCAGAATGCACGGGAAAGCTTAAAGAGCTAAGTATCGTATCAGGATGAGATTTCTCCTATAAACTTCGAATTAAATACCGATGAAAAACACTTAAAAATAATGGAAACTGAGCAGAGGGCAGAGACAACGCGAAACATGAAACATTCATATCGTGATCAAAACTGAGCAATACAGATCACACGTGAGAGGAATTCAATTCGAGGAATACTTTTTCTATGTCTTTTTTATCGCATTTTGGAAATATAAGAATATATACATTGCCATTCTTATCTTAAAATTAACCTGATAAAAGGCATTAGTTTAACATAAAAATCACTAAAAATATTAATTCCGTGACTCTGCATACTAAGCGCAGTGATGTTCCACTAACTCCGAATAATTAGATACTATGAAGATACAGATGTTGGTCATCTGTGATACCTTAAATTAGTATATTGGAACTTAAACGTAGAAAGAATAGCTTTACAGCTTTCACCACAGAAGACACTCAATAGAACTACGTAAAAATAATGATTCAGTTAACTAATGTAAAGCAGTAACACTTTCCGAGAAAAAAAATTTAAATATTGAATTCCATTTTCCAGTTTTTATAGATTTTTCCATGAATTTGTTAAGTAACAATCTCTGTACATAGTTCAAAATTTGTTGTATCATCGGTATCAGAAAAAATGTTTTCGTGTTGTCTCTCTTGATTCTGTTTGAAGTATTATGTAGCAAACGTATTTTAATCTAACAAAGCAGTTTCATTCGCAAAGCGGAACACTATTGAAATCTGCTTCCTTCCACAAATCCTTGGAACAGTGAAAAACTTATTTTGGTTTATTTTTCATTTGAACTGAAATCCGTGTATCAAATATTATTGTAGTTGCATTGTTGTAGTTTCAGAACGAAAGAAAAGTTAAAACTGTGCCAAATTTGCAATGCATTAAACATCTTAAAGTATTTTTATTTTTATAATAGAGCACTAAATGTTTCTGCACGAAAATTGCTTCAGTAACGCATCTCTCTACCGTTTTCTCTATTTAATTATTATTTTCTTTTGCGAAATGATAATCTACATCCACATATAAGCTTTCGTTCATGATTTCGAAATTGAAGAATACATATCAATAGCTTCAAGTTTTATTTCGTCAATAAATTAAACGTCTATACAACGAATAATGATTACCAAGAACTTCATTTAAAGACAGGCTGAAGTTGGTTCATATTGTACGGGTTTGAAAACGTACATATAATTTTTTACCGAAAATATTCGGAAATAGAATAGCAAGTATAAATACCAACACAGAATACAAAACATTTCGATTACATGGTGTTATTGTATTTAATATCGAAGACATGACAATTCATGTAGAAAAAAAAGTCACATGGGATTTAATCACGTTGACGAGCAATAACAGAGCAGACAGCGCAGATTTCGCTGTGTCCAGCAGGTCGCAGTCCGTTTTGACCACTTCACGGCTGGAATTGGTTTTCAGATCTGAGAGTGCTCCTAGGACATCCCGATAAACTTTCTCTTTCATATATCCGTACAGGTAGAAATTTCAATCAGTACGGTCCTGTGAGAGTGCTAGCCAGGACTGCAGGAACACTAAAAATAAACTGAAGAGCAAATGAAGTAGAGATACCTGTCTAGTAACGTGTAGCACCGCCTTTCGTCCTGATGACGGCGGCGCTTTGTCTCGGCATGGACTCGACAAGACACCGGAAGCGTTGGGAATCCATACAGATCCACGACCCCTGAACAAGCTCCCACAGTTCACGAAGATTTGATGGAGGGGGGTTCGAGCCTCGAACATATCTCTCGATAGCATCCCAGATGTGCTCGATGGGATTGAGGTCAGATGACCTAGCTGGCCAAGGAAGCGAGGACACGTCGGATGAGTGTTCATCTAGCCATTCGGATACAATTCGGGAGCGATGGCACGGTGCATAGTCTTGTTGCAGGATGAGATACCCAGTGGGATGTTGAAGACGCACAAATGGAAGCAAATGGTCGTCCAGGATATCCCGGTAATGTTGACCTGTGAGGGAGGATGTCACACCTACCAGGGGTCTCATTTCTGTCCACATAAGCAGTCTCCAGACGAGAATGCCAGTCCCACCAGCTTGAAAAGTACCCTGATGGCAAGAAGGATCCATCGCTACATGTGGTTTGCGCCGTACTCGTATCCCGCTATCCGCATGTACAAACGTGAATCTCGACTCATCAGTCAAGGCAACATATTCCCACATGTCTGGGATCCAGTTGCGAAAATCCCGCGCTGATGCTAATCTTTTCACCCTGTGATGTGCGGTCAGAAGCGGTACCGTCGTGGGACGATGGCTTCTGTACCCCATACCGAGGAGATGGTTCTGGATGGTGTGGCTGCGTGCACGTTTTTGTGAGGTCGCAGTGAATTGCCGAGTGATTTCTTGCTCTATGGCCCGTCTATCCGCTGTTACAATGCGAGCTAGCCGACGATAACCCCGCTCATCCACTCGCTGTTGTCCACGGCAGTTGGCCCTTGCAGGGAAAGTTTTACCGGATTCGATGTACTCACGGTTCACCCGTGACACAGTGGCTGGTAAAGATCCCAAAGTCTGCACTACTTCCGAGATGGGGTGACACATTCGTCCGGCCCCGACAGTTTGTCCACGGTCAATTGCGCTTAGATCCTTCGTCTTACCCATACTTAGTCAGAGTCTTACTGATTCCCGTCGCATCACTCCTTAGATTGTCAGATCGTTGCATACGTCATGTCGTTTCCGTTTACAAGGCCGACCCCAGCGCCACAGTTGCATAATGCCAGCTGTCTCGAATTCAATTGCTCTTCAGTGTATTTTGCCTGTAGCGCAGAGTGTTTGCCTGAGAACTGTTACTTCATTTTTTGATCATTATGTAAAGATGAACCGTTTTGCAAACACATGGTAGTTTCAAAGCTTTTCCGTTCCTCCAAAGCAGTAATACTTTTTGTCGCAGAGGAGCAGATTAACGTTCACTGGTAACAATACAACTTACTGAGATCCAGGGGTGGTGTAAATTCCAAGAAATATTGTCCAACGGTGAAATCTGCTCTGAGACCACACCAAACCGTCACATGTCGTCTGTGTGATCCTTCCTGAATAGAATATTGCTAGAATTTTGCCCTATTTTGCAGTGCTTCTTGCTCAGAATCCCAATAATATTGAAATGTGCCCCATGTGACCACATTGAAGCAAAATTCACAGCCCGAAAACAATGATTTGGGACGGAATTCTGAGAGTTTTCCCTTGTCGCCCGATATTAGTTTTTGAATCGCACGTCCGATGTACAGATGCCATTCCATTCTAGAACGCATCACCTTGTGGACTGTTGACCTCTGAAAGTAGAATTGCTCTGCCACCGCTCTGGAAGTGTTGTGTGAGAGTCCGTTCCGGGTAGTCTTGTCATCATTGTCAGCTGAGAATTCGTGTTCCACTTATTCGCAAGCACATTGACATCCTTTTTCCGAAGTAGTACACAATCTTCCAGAATCTTCGAACTTCTCCATTATCCTACATTAAGGATCTGGTCTAGGGAGTCGTCACAAGAGCCGTAGCAGGGCAGAGCCAGAGATTAGGGAGTCGTCTTCTCCCTAATCTTTTGACTTATCATTGCAAGCGTATTTCACTATATGCATTATTATTACTTTGATGACAAAATTTTGTGAGCAAAAGTGCATTCCTTTTTTCAGCAGATATAATGACTGGGAGGAGCCCTGTAATTTCCACTTTTGTTTTTCGAATGCAGATTTAATATTTGCCTGTGAAGATTTTGATATGTAAATATCCATGCCAACGACCTGCATTTTTTAAATTTTAGCAGTGATACTATTGCTGCACGTTACAGGTAATCTGTAAAAATATCCATCATAATGCTCATATTTTGTCCAGAAATGTTTATGCTGTTAATAAACAGAAAATTCATTCATGTGCCTGGCTTTTTCTTGGGACTACAGCAGATTTTAACCTGGAGGCTATATTGAAACTAATTTTTTTCATGTAAATCATTTCCATTGCACCCTCTTGAAACTGAAAAGCAAGATTCTTCCAGGCACATATTTTTCTCGCTTTTCCAGACCTCCCAATATATTGATACTCGTTTTTTACCACCCGGTAATCTTTGTAAATTTAGCTCGTACTGTTTTGTATGGATCATCACATATTTAAAATTTACTGTAACTAATTGGATCACAGTTCTATAAAAGGAATTTTCTTTTACTTACGTGGGTTCTCAGCCTACTGCAAATGAAAATAACCGATAGATAGTCGTTAAAACCAGTTCCATATAAGGAAGGAAATGAAATATACTCTGAGTGATCATTGAATCAAGAATGTCTACCTAATACTTCATAGCTGCTTTCGCCGTCAGTAGAATCCCGACGTTGAATCGATTCGATAACATGCCGGAAGCAGCTATCTGACGTTGAAACGATTCGATAACATGCCGGAAGCAGTTGAGAGGCATTGCCAACCAAGCAGTGTTTAACACGTCCTTCAATGTACGTATGGAAGTGATTGGTGTATCCATAGTGTAACGGAATTGCTCTGTGGAATTAATATCGTGGAAGTGTGGAAGCCAATCGATATGCTGGCAGTCCGAATTGTGTTCCTCCAGCAGTTCCTGCGCAACATTTGCCAAGTTGATGGGCACATTGTCATATCGGAAAGCACATTCGTCGTTCCTGAAAAATGCATCATTGATGGGAGTACAGGATCAAGAAGCAATTCCGTTAGTGGTCACCAATCATACATTGTTCCATATGCACATGCGGTCCAAGTTCCTGTCAGAAGGTACGCATGACACACACTATAAAACTGCCTCCATCGTCTGGCACTGTGTATATCATGCAGCACATATCGAGTGCCTCATATTGTTTACGACAAATATGTACACGATCATACACACCGTAAATCATCGTGTACGATTTGAAAAATAAGTTCCAATTTGAAAAATTCTTCCTGCGTTGGAAACAACCTTCGATGTAAAATCTTTTGCATATAAGTTCCAATTTTTGGTAGTGAGTGGCTTTGGCGATTTGAGGCGTACGTGGGTTGATTTCTGTTTCTGATATATTAGCAGTGAAATCTAAGCTTGTCAAAGATCGATGGAAAAAGAAATTTGTGAAATGTTACCGATCACTTCGAAAAAATTTTTGGGAATACAATTGCGTCTCTATTTACCGAAGGTCCCATAATTCCACTTATAAACTTGGTTATTAAGAAGTTTTTTTAAATAGAAATGAAATTAAAATTTCAAAACTTAATCAGATAAAATGAAAAAGACGGTAAAATGTTGAATTTAGACATTAAATTGAACTTTTGAGTAGAAACGTCTCGTACTTTAATCATTCAAAGGTTTATATTCCCCTAAGATTAAAACGTACAATTGATTTATATCCATGCATTTAAGACATATATTTTTTCTACTACATGTTGAAGAAATCTGAATAAAGCATTCCTACCAGATTAATCTAAGCAACATTCTCGTGTGAGATTTCATTTCCAATGAAGCTCCTCACATCAGGCAATAATTATTACAACTTTTTTATTTGTTGCTTTGGTGGGTAATTTATGAATCTCAAATATCAAACACTGCATGTTTCAAGTCGTACATCTCGCTGACCATAGAGAAATTTCCTCATGAAGAAGCATTTGCAAGGGAAAATGACTTTCAATATTGGAAATGCGACTAAACGTCATAAGGCAGTCAGTTGTGTTTTTAATATTTTCATTGTTGCATACAAAGGAATACACAATGAAGTTCATAATTCAAATTCTGTAGAAAAATTCCTGCGATCATTTTCAAGCAATTCCGTAACTAAAAGCTATTAGATATGATAAGGTTTTAATTGATGGAATTTTTCTGCCGTTTCGTTTACATTCGACATGCAAATATGTGTCCGTAAGTGATATATGCAGTAAAACAACTTTACAGAAATGTTCCTTTTCGCATGAACAGGTTAGGTTTTTACATGTGCTATTCCAAAACATAATATTTCGATTAGCATGGCGAACATTTGCTGTTTTAGTTATCTTGATGATTCAGAAAACTCAGTTTGCAAGTTATTATAGGCAGTCCTTATGAAGCACAAATATGTTATAACATACATCTTTGTGGTTTTGCATATATCTCCAGCTGGATTCTGTTGTCTAATCGGAAGACATAGGTCTGTTTTGGACCGAGGTCGCCAATGAACTTATTTTAGAGCGTTTAAGGTATTTTTGCTCTTCCCCGCAGGATAACACCCGTTTCTAATGAACCACCGCGGTTTAAATCTCTGTCTTGAAGTATAAAATAAAGTGTGGGTAAATTAAAGTTTAGCGTTTCTGCATTTCTTTAAACTACGATGGTAAGCATTGAAATAAGAAAATACTACATTGAAGTACGGAGGCAATACTTTGAAATAAGTATATTCTATTAATCGGTAATTAGATGTCCTTTTTGCAAAGCTTGTTTTATTGTTCGGTTGATTTACTTTATTGCTAACGACGTTTACCCTAGGCTTGAAAAATTGTTTTTAGAAAACGTTTTCATTTTAAAAGGAGGGAGTTTCCAAATTATAACTCTAAATATCACTAATTTAAAATAACAGACACTGATATAAATAGATATATATATATAAAGAAGCATGGGAATATTTGATTTGAAATTGCTATATAATAATTATAAAATACGATATACCAGTCATTCATATTTTGCGTGCTTAATTTTTTGGTTCAGCTATCATTTCCTTATAAGTTTAAAAGACGTGTTACAAAGCGTTGTTGAATCTTCTTTGCCGGTTCTTTAGTGATTATGATTTTTAAACATGATTATCCCCACTTGTATCTCACATTTCATAGTGAACGTACATAGCAAACGCATTTTTACTTTTCTTCAGCATTTCATTTTGGAAAATTTTTTATTTTCTTTTAAATATAAGAAAAATGTGAGTTGTCGTTTCACATCCGAGTGCGTGATGTATATGTCTCCCAAGGTATACATGCGTGACATTATATATATTTAATTTAATTTAATTTAGTTTATTCTCTATATTTCCAAGTTAAGTATTTACTTTCCTTAAAATACCTTGGTCAACGGTGGTTTTTCTACCCGAGTGCGTTTTTACAACGCTTCCAACGTGTGCCGATCATCATATGTGTGGAAATATATATTCTTTGTATTTATATTTATTAATCGTTTTTTCGTACTGTGTCCACGTTGTCTTCAAGTAGAAATGTTATCAGCATGGTCGTCACACTGAAAACATCACCTAGTAAGTAATGTTTAGAAATTACATCAAAGTAATTTTAGTGCTGATTGAAACCAGTTTCAAGCTGCAGAATCCATCTCGAGAACAGCGTGATAGATGATGACCAGACTATTGTTTCCGTTGTTCGAGTTAAGATGAGAAGTCCAAATGTGTGCGAACCTGTTTTTGCCTTAAATTCAAATTTGTCACCTATTTTAACAAAGATCAAATATATTTTTGAAGCAGATATTTTTGTGTTGAAGTCTTCAATTAGTTAATAAAACATCGTAAATACCAAGCAATCAGTCACTTTTTGAAGCATCAGTGACTTGTTCTGCAAAGTCAGAATGTTAGATGCACTCGTTGAAGCTGGATAAAATTCCTTGAATATGAAGCAAAAAAAAGACAAATTTCAATTTGCAATAAACCTGAGTAACATTTTGTGTTGATGTTCCTCTTCCCCATAACAAACATGAATATCTACGAAAAAAAGTAGTGGTGTGAGCAACAGAAGAGGCTTTAAACAGAAAGTGTTGTTTATATATTGGTTGCC
The DNA here is from genome assembly GCA_039090855.1 of Macrothele yani. Classification (NCBI taxonomy): domain Eukaryota; kingdom Metazoa; phylum Arthropoda; class Arachnida; order Araneae; family Macrothelidae; genus Macrothele; species Macrothele yani. The sequence goes on along the minus strand of CM077033.1, from coordinate 77,067,351 downwards.
CCAAAATCTCCTTTATCAACTGAAAAGGCTCCACGGATGGCTCTAATGGATGGATGGGAACAGAAATGCAAAATATAGATGTTATGCAGCATACGTTCACGGTGTCCAAACGTAAAACCGTGCAAGCTGTCACTATTACGGTTGCGGTAAAATTCCTTCGTAATGTTTGATTGGCAACACTCTAACTTGTTAACGTCACTGTAACAAGCGTAATGAGAAACAGTAAATGAAGTGGAAATGGTACGAAGAATGCAAAGTTTTGTGATTAAGTACGTTTGAGAAAATCAGTGGGTAGTGCAAAAATAAAGATTGCCGTTATTTTCCTTTCCTGTTTAAGAAGTTTTCGCATTTTGATATATTTTAAATAACACTTAAACGGACTGTTTGTCATTTGACTGAACACACGCTTAAATATTTTACTTTTTAAGAACAAAGAATGGCAGCATTAAATTTATGTTTGTATGAAGGCTTTCTCATAAAACACTCTGCTATTTAATTCATTCATTTTTCTCAGTAAGCTCCGTGATTGGTGATTGAAAGCTATTTATGAGGCTAAAGACTTAAACCTATTTGACGTACAAACTTGTATTTCCTCGGGTTTTTTTCAGTTCTCTGTCGACGGCAATGCGTGTCGAAATTAAAAACGCAGGTGAGAAACTCTGCCAACATGCCAAATCACCCCTAGGAACTTCCTTTCCCTGGACCTGGTAAGTTACATGAAATAAAAAGAAAATGTACGGAAAAGAAACAGATTAGGAACAGCACCTAAACAGAACAATCAACTATCTCAAACTTTAATATTTGCACATATATATCCAAGGGAATTTACAAAACTTTTTGTAATTGAATATAATTTCTGACAGACCGGGAGCCAAACTACTTTTATGACTTACAACTAAAGAACAGCACGCCGACTGAATGGTTCTGAATGAGGTATGGAATAAAATATAATAAATTAGGGGACCATAAGTTTGGATTGCAACAAGAGGCTACAGTATACATTTGTTCCGAGAGTAAAACCGAAAATATAGAAAATTCGACAGAAAATATCTCAATCTATGAGTGCGTAAAGCATTTCGTTTCCACGTTTGGGGAGAATGACTACGTCAACAGGTATTTCAACCGGAGGTGTGTACTAATCGTTTGCAGAGTGCAAAAATGACTTCAGTGTTAAATCACGTAACATTTAAGAAAGGAGAAACCTATTCACACTAAACATTTATCTAGAGAAAAGCACATCGCCGATCAGTCTTAAATATATTCTGAAGTAAATCTAAAAAGAAAGTTTTCATAATTTGAAAGTTACGAGAAGAAATATGAAACAATCATCATAAAACCAGTATAAAAACCAGTTAGGGACATTGCTTTATTGGTCTAAAACAAAGGACAGGCAGTTTTGTTTACATATTTTTTTTATTTAGTTATTATCTGCTGCGAAAAATAATAACGATTTGTTCAGCTGAATGAAAAACGAAGACACAAAATGTTAAAACCTGATTTTCATATTTCATAAAACGAAAGCTCAGAATGTCGTAAAGGAAAATTGTCAACTGACGTCGCACATTTGTTTAACCTTATAAGCCGTAGCTTTGTCTTCATTGTGCCAAGTCGCGGCCTCTAAGCAGCGGATGTTCAGAAACGTGCAGAGGACTCGAGGATAAAATTGGTGCCGGTGACCATACGTTTTCCAAAAACTATCTGTATTATCCATAGGGGCATTAACTTTACCTTTGCTGAAACCAAATCATAACAATATTCTTGTTTTGGCCTGTACAGTTATCGCCTGATATGTACAAAATACGAGAAGGTCAGCTCTTCGCTCGGAGCAACAAAGAGTTTTCGGCCTAACATGATTCGTTGCCACGAAAACTTTATAGAAAAACTAAATTGTTAGCATTCTCCTAGCAAAATCAGTAAATTCCCTAAGTAATATGTCTGAATCTTGCACCGAACGATGCGTTATCGTCAATGAAAGATGCAAAAACTGTGAAAAAGCAAATTTTAGAATATTTGTCACTTGACCGGTTGTTCACTGATACCTTCGATTTTCAAAAATATTTTAAATACAGCAAGTACTCAATCAGCAAATGCTCACTTAATTTGACGTCATAAGTACATTAGGTCAAAGAATATCTAACTGAGACGAAGTAAAGACTCTGCGAGACGTAACTAGCTTCGCCGTATCTTATGATATAAAATTCTGTTCACAAAAGCCAACTTACAGGCTAATGCCGGAGCACACTGCGCATGCGTATTTCTGTTGACATCAATTCTGGCAAAAATCCAGCCCTCAGCCACTACGATACAAGATGCAGTGCAGTCAAAAAACCAACATACAGGCTAATGCCGGAGCAAACTTTGCATGCGTATTTCGGTTGACTTCAATTCTGGTAAAGAACAGTCAGCCGAGCATGTGATTATTAACTTCTTGGTAGCATAATCACTTCGCAAATCGTATATGTTAATTTTGTTACGCCAATCGGGTTAGTTATGCCAATCAGGTTTTGTTATGCCAATTGTGCTTATGTTATCGGTTTGTCCGCCCATCCGTCTGCCTGTATACACCATATCTCTGCAACTCATAGACCGATTTGAAAAATTATTTTTGCGTTAGGAAGTTCGAAATGTGGGAATGATGATTTTTTGGGTTTTTTTTTTTTTTACGATGCAAAATTTGGCCCTAGAGGGCGTAAAAACAGATGATATCGAATTCAAAACACATTCTGTTCCATACGTTTGATTCTAAACATCTAATTCAAAAAATTATTTTACTTCTCGATTCCTTTCGGGTGGAAGATTATTTTAAGCATAGTCAATTTTCCAAGTTACGCATAGATTCTCCGCTAGGGGGCATAAAAGTAAATTACTTCTACCCAGATATCTCTGCTTGTAAAACACCGAATTGAAACATTTTTCCTTCAGTAGGCACAGCTCGTGGTATGAAATATTTTGCATATAATTCTTAATTTTCAGTATAAAATGGTTTGACCACGAGGGGGCGTAAGAGTTGATTTCTGCTTCTGATGAATTTGCAGCAAAATTTGAGCTTTTAAAATCTCGATTGAAAAATCCTTTCTTGGACCGATTCTACTCAGGTAGAAAACCTTTTCAGAATGTTTTTTCTTAAAATATTGTAACAGTTTTCGGCCAGGCGGCGTAGATATAGTTCCTGTTTTTGTCAATATATCTGCTTCTAATGGTCCGATTTCCAAAATTTCTTCTTTGTTGGAAAGAGTTCCTTGTGCTACATATTTAATATAATTTCAAAATTTTCAAGTAATTCATTGACTTTCCGCTAGTGGGCGTAAATGTAAATTGCGTTTTCCTTAAAACATCTGCTTCTAAAACTCCGACTTAGAAAATTCATTCTGCACCAGGTACAACTCCTGATAGGAAATAGTTTGCATATAAATTGTAATATTTAATAAAGAACGGTTTGGAAACCATTAGGCGTAAGTGTTAATTTCTACGTATGATGTATTTGCAGTAAAATCTGAGCTCCTGAAAACTCAATTGAAAAAATTATTTCGTAGGCCGATACGACTCATATCTGAAAACGTTTTGAAAATAATTTCTTCTTAAAATAATGCAAGGTTTTCCCACCAGAGGCGTAGATGCATATCTTATATTTGTCGATATCTCTGCTTCTAAGAGCCCGATTTAAATAACTCTTTCTTTGTTGGAGTGGTTTCCCCTGCGAAGTGTTTCCCGTATAACTTCAAGATCTTCTTAAAGTACAAGTCTGACACCAGAAGGCGACCGTTGGAATTTCCTTTTACAACAATATCTTCGGAATTGAAAACTCGATTGAAAAATTTCTTTTCTCGGTGAGATATTGTTTTCCATACCGGTTCTAATCATTTTTAATAGCTTTGGTAAATTTAATTCGCATCAGAACGGATTCAAAAGACGTGCTCATTACACTCGAAAATTCGAGGTCATCTTTCTTGTTTCTTCTTATGATAGTTAAACAAATTTATGAAATATTACAGATTTCTGATGGTATTTAGCTATATTACAATATTAAGTTCTCGTATTTGTACTAACAAATCTATCGCATTTTGTAATATTGCACAATCGGGAGTGTTGCAACCTTGAACGCGCGCGTTCGTTGTAGACCTTTATTTAAGAATGATAAAGTCCGGGTAGATGTTTGAAATAAATTAATACCTAAATAATAAATATTACCTGAAGAAAAAAGTGTAAATATATGGAAGATTCCTTTAAATGATTGTATTATTTTTTTCTCTTTTCCCAACGGACTACTATAAGCAGTCGTCAGAAAAAGGGGGGTTGCGGGAGTTTGGACGTACTATGGGGGGGGGGGGGGTAGACAACAATCCAACAAAATGTTGCATGGGGGAAGGGGGAATCTAAAAATAGTTAACAATCCTGGACGCACTCTATAAAACCCTTAAGGCTTTGGTTTCTTCTATAGTTTTTCAGAAACACAATATCTACCAACAAGTAATTTGACACTTCTGAAATCGGCCGCCCCGGAGGCGCAGTGGTCTAAGGCGTTGGCCTCTGATCATTCGTCCGTAAGGAGTCCGGGTTCGAATCCCGGTCCGGCATGGATGTTGTGTTTGTCTTACGGCACTGGCTCACTCCCTTCATTGGAACCAGTGACCCTAAATTAGGGACGGGCGACTGCTTATAGCCCATTGAGTTGCTCACGGTGGTCGTTAAACCTCCAAACAACAACAACAAGAACAACAACTTCTGAAATCGACGATATCTTCGGTCTTGGTACACTTCACGGCCGCAGCCGTTAAATATCTTGTGGGAAACAACAACGCAGCCAGTCGCATGCGAGATGCCACGCAGTTCGAAGCTCTCTGATTTCGAGAAAGGTTTAATCGTCGGTTATCACAGAAATGGCCGATCTATACGTGACATATCCAGAGAGTTGAAGTACCTAAAATCGACAGTGGCCTACGTGATTGGCAAGTGGAAGATGAGAGGTGACTTTCTGAATTTCCCCGACCCGCAAGACCCACAAAACTGAGAGTTAGAGACCGACGGGTGCTCGCCAGAGACATTCGGAAGAATCGCACTGAATCGATGGGCCGCATACGCGAGGAGTTTCAACAGGCATCCAATTGTGTTCTTTCGATTAATGCCATCCGTAAGGAAGCTCATCTGCTTGGTTATCATGGATGTGCTGTCGCCCACAAGCCTTTGATCACCAAGTCCAATAGCGTTGCTCGGATAACGTGGTGCAAAGGACGTCGACAGTGGACCGTTGAACAGTGGAAACAGGTTCCCTGCAGCGACGAATCAAGGTTCACCCTCTACCGTTCGGATGGCAGGGTTTGGGTTTGGCGTCTGTCTGGAGAACGCCTCCTGCCTGAATGTATTGTGCCAACTGTGAAGTTCGGCGGCAGTGGAATTATGCTATGGTGGTGTTTCTCCTGGTATGGCACAGGACCCTTGGCCGCATTTCATGGTAGACTCAACGCCGGGACCTACTGCACCATTTTGAAGGACCATGTGCTTCCTACGATGTGGCAGTTTTACAGGGTGGACCCATGTTACACTCAGGATGACAATGCCTCCTGTCATGTTGCGAGGTCCACCATGGCTTGGTATGCTGACAATGGGGTTAATCGAATGGACTGGCCTGCACAGAGCCCGGACCTTAACTCTATCGAGCACCTCTGGGACGAGTTTGAGCGTCGACTTAAGGGGTGCCCAAACTGTCTGAAATCGATGAAGGAAGTGACCTGCCTTCTCCAAGCCGAGTGGAAGAAAATTCTGCTAGCCGTCGTACAACGCCTGGTTGATAGTATGCCTCTGAGGGTCGCAGCTGTAATCACCGCTCGTGGAGGCTCGACCAACTATTAAAGGTGAACAAACTTCGTGTTCCTTTGCTATCACAGGTATCCAATTACTTGTTGGTAGATAGTGTATTTTAAGTAATGCCAGATACTAGGGAATGTCTGCATTTTGTACGGATCGTTAGGCGTTAACTATAATATTTGCTAAAATTTAATTTAAATAATAATACTAATGCTATTGCATATTTTTGTTACCAAAATAAGGGACGAGCGGGATATCAGGAAACAGCAAAAAAAAAAAAACTGTTCTAAGCAAATAGTCATTAGATCGAAGGTAGCCATCGTGGATCAAACAAAAGCTTGACTGCCGTAGTCCCCCTAACGTGTTTTGTTCTTGAATGTTTGCTTTCCAGCAGAGCACATTACCTCTTGTTTTTTTGTTTTTTTTTTAATTGGAGGTTTAACGACCACCATGAGCAATTCAATGGGCTATAAGCAGTCGCCCGTCCCTAATTTAGGGTACTGGTTCCAGGGAAGGGAGAGAGAGCCAGTGCCGTAAGACAAAGACGACATCCATGCCTCACCGGGATTCGAACCCGGACCGCTTTCGGAAGAATGATCAGAGGCCATCGCCTAGACCACTGCGCACTAGCGTCTGGGGACAGCAATGGAAATCTCGTAGGAAGAACCTCATTGGTAGGAATAAAACACAATCAACCAATTGGCGTGCGTGATGTGTATTACTAGTGCCAGGTAAGTATGAAATAATTAGCAAACTTTCTATATTTAATATAATTTTTCGAATTTTTTACGGAAAGCCATTGATCAAATTACTGGGTAAATGTGTAGATTATCGTTCTAAATTATTTCGCGAGAAAAATGTTAGTACCTGGAAAAAGTGCGACGTACGGATTCAGAGTATGGATATTAAAGGCAAATGGTACAGAAATTTCATATTTTAAATGTGTTTTAAAAAATTTAATCGGAATATTGACCGGAAAGTTCGATGCTGTGAAGAGACGCTGCGGTTGGCCTAATGCATCTCTACTGCGATGATGTCAACTATGCTCCGTTAAAAGGAAGGTTCGTTGCTGAACCGAAATGACGGGCGGAAGAGTACGAGAGAAAGCGGTTACTTTTTGGCAGAAGAGCAATACATTTTGTAGTGTACACTACAAAAAATAGGTCCAAATTATGCACACTTTATTGGTATCCCATACGTTGTTGGCAGGAAAACCCGGAAAATAAGATCTTTGATTAGCAAACGATACGTATCAGTGAGAGAGAAATTGACCTGCGAACAAAGTATCAACACGAGAACCAAAAGTACAGTGGTACAGCAAATCAGCTACGAATGGAAGCCGTTCAAAGTAGAACCGAAGTTATGCTTCCCCAGTTTTCTGCACAACATAGAAAGGAATTGTAGATTAGCGTCCTAAATTATTTCGTCGGAAAAATACCTGGAAAAAGGGCGCCGTATAGATTTTAGAATATAAAAATTAATGGCAAATGGTGTAGCCATTTCATGTTTTAAATGCCTTTTAACGATTTTTATCGTAATATTTACCTGTAAGTGTGATTTTTCGAAGAGACGCTGCGGTAGGCTGAATGCATCGTTACCACGACGATGTGAAGCTTTAATCCGTTGAAAGAAAGATCCCCTGCGGCGAGTAATTCACGCGCGGATGACTACAAGTGCAGCTGCATATGCTCTTGCCAGGAGAGGGAAGTATCATGTACTCATACGTTACAGAATATAGTTCGCTCATGTTTTGTCATTGTTTTTGAAGCACATGTTCAGAAATGTTTCGTTCTTTCACACATCATTCTCTAATTCCAAATAGAAAGTGCAAATATTCCTTTCTATGTTGTGCAGAAAACTGGGGAAGCATAACTTCGGTTCTACTTTGAACGGCTTCCATTCGTAGCTGATTTGCTGTACCACTGTACTTTTGGTTCTCGTGTTGATACTTTGTTCGCAGGTCAATTTCTCTCTCACTGATACGTATCGTTTGCTAATCAAAGATCTTATTTTCCGGGTTTTCCTGCCAAAAACGTATGGGATACCAATAAAGTGTGCATAATTTGGACCTATTTTTTGTAGTGTACACTACAAAATGTATTGCTCTTCTGCCAAAAAGTAACCACTTTCTCTCGTACTCTTCCGCCCGTCATTTCGGTTCAGCAACGAACCTTCCTTTTAACGGAGCACAGTTGACATCATCGCAGTAGAGATGCATGAGGCCAACCGCAGCGTCTCTTCACAGCATCGAACTTTCCGGTCAATATTCCGATTAAAATTTTCAAAACACATTTAAAATATGAAATTCCTGTACCATTTGCCTTTAATATCCATACTCTGAATCCGTACGTCGCACTTTTTCCAGGTACTAACATTTTTCTCGCGAAATAATTTAGAACGATAATCTGCACATTTACCCAGTAATTTAATCAATATCTTTCCGTAAAAAATTCGAAAAATTATATTAAATATAGAAAGTTTGCTAATTATTTCATACTTACCTGGCACTAGTGATACACATCACGCACGCCAATTGGTTGATTGTGTTTTATTCCTACCAATGAGGATCTTCCTACGAGATTTCCATTGCTGTCCCCAGACGCTAGTCCACTGCGCCACCGGGGCGGCCTCTTAATTTGTGGTGGCGGCTGTCGGCGTTCTTCACGGGAAGCTCTAGATTTTTGATTTGATCGTGCAACTTGAAGAGAGATATTTCCTATCTGAGGTTGAGAGACCCGAACCCTCAGCGCTCTGCGCCTTTTGTCAGGTGAAAAAAGAGGAATATTAGATATTTGGGAACAGATTTCCCTGATAGGATAGTACGAAAGAATAGTATGGAAATATTAGAGGAGAGGGAGTAGACGGTTACCCGTTAAGAAGTGAAGTTGTAAGCTGCCCTACATACTTACCTGTAACAACAAGCCATTTCAAGTGATATTTCTCTCCGCAGAAAAATGCCCGGTACACCTGTGCCACAGAAGAGCACAGGGGGAAAGGAATTAAAGGACACAGGAAAGGGGAACCTGGAAAAAAAATCACACACAGAACATCTTTCCCAGAGAAAATCGTCTTTGAACACCGGGTAAGACAAAACTGGCCATTTGCTCAGTGTTGCTCGCCAGCCAATGAGAGAAAAGATTTTTCCCCATTGGTTTACAGAATTTTTTCACAGGTTTACTTTTGTTGCTTCTTGACAGGCATGTCAGAGTAACCATAGCTTGGGGTGGTGTGATCACAAAATTACACCGATCGAGGTTTAAAATACTCGTTTAGAGTATGCAACATTTTGTCGGCCCTTAAAAGAGCCTTTTTTTTTTTTTTTTTTTTTTGTTTGTTTTTTAATCAGAGAAAAACAACAACAAATTTTAAAATAAAAGGCAAGACCAACAATACCTTGTTTTTTTAGGGGCAGAGATATTTAGTACAAAAAAGATAAATCTTTTATGCAACATTTTGCTCGGCCCTTAAAAGACCCTTTTTTTTTTTTTTTTTTTCTCATTTTTAATTTAACTAGGTTTCGTCACATGGGTGAAGTATGTTTTCAAAACAGAGTACGGCTCTTAGAGGAGCCCACCCCTTCTTTGTTTTTTTTTTTTTTGTTTTTTTTATTTAACGAGATTAATTCACATGTGTGAAGTAAATTTGCAAATCAGAGTAAGGCCCTTAAAAGAGCCTTTTTTTTTTGTCTCATTTTTTATTTAACAAGGTTTCTTCACATGGGTGATGTATGTTTTCGAAACAGAGTACGGCTCTTAGAGGAGCCCCCCCCCCCTTCTTTTTTTTTTTTTTTTTATTTAACGAGATTTATTCACATGTGTGAAGTATATTTGCAAATCAGAGTACGGCCCTTAAAAGAGCCTTTTTTTTTTTTATCAGAAATTCTTCATAGGTGAGAAATACCCTCTAAACCTAGTCCCAATTATTGTTATTTTTTTTGCTAGGGTAGCTGTGAATTGGGTTCATTTCTGGAACTTTATTCAAGATAGTTTTTGGCCTTTTATAACTGTCAGTTTCATTGACAGTATAGTTAATGGCCGCTCTGACCAGAGGATTAGGATGAATCTTAGCTTTTTCATAGTATCTGTAAGCTAAGTCATACATCGTGTAATGGATGGAATTAATATTTAGCATGCTTCGGATAGCATGGTTTGAAGTTCTTCCATCAAGTCCAACCATATATCGTAGGGTTTTATTTTGAAATGAGGTAATCTTATTTTTCTGCTGTTTGTTGCAGTTACCCCAGATAGGACAGGCATAAGTAATAACAGGGCTGATACAGGCTTTCCATATCAAAGTTTTGTTTTTCCTGCTAAGCCTTTTATTTTTTATTATTGGCTGGAGACTTCCTCTGATCTTAAGAGATTTGGACACAGTTTCTTTAATATGCTTGTTCCAGTTTAGGTTGTGGTCCATAAAAAGTCCTAAATATTTAACATCATTAACCCAAGGTATTTTTTTTTATACATTTCTATTTCAAAGTCTGGATTGTGATTGCATTTAATCCTAGAAAATAGAATTGCTTGAGTTTTTTCGGTATTGATTTTAATTTTCCAATCTAAGAAATATTTCTCAAGTTTTTCAACATAATGTTGCAACATGAAAGTTGCTTGATTTTTATTTTTGGAAGTATAAGCGAGTGCAGTGTCATCAGCATAGAGAGCTGTAGTCAGATTCCTGTTATTATAGTTGGGAAAGTCTGACGTAAAGATAGAATACAGCGTTGGTGCGAGTACACTGCCTTGAGGTACACCAGCTTCGATTTTTTTTTTAACGATTTTTTCCCATTGATTTTTACACAGAATGTTCTGTTAGTGAGGTATGATTTGATTATGTGTATAATCCAGGGTGGGAAATCATGTGCTATTAGCTTGTAGATAATTGCCTCATGTGGGCATTTATCGAATGCTTTTGCCACATCCAGAAATATGGCTGCTGTGTGTTCCTTTTTTATAATTCCTTCAGCACATTTTTCAGTTATTCTAGAGAGTTGGTGTACCGTGGAGTGTTTATCTCTAAAACCTCCTTGAGTAAATGGAATTACTGGGAATTCCTCACAGAATTGTTGCATTCTAATAAGAATTATTTTTTCAAAGATTTTTACCATGGTTGGGAGCAACGAAATCGGTCTGTGATTTTCAGGAATTGCCGGGTTTTTGCCTGGCTTGGGTAAAAGTATTACCTCTGCTGTCTTCCAAATATCAGGGAAGTAGTTTATTTTAATGGCACAATTGTATATTTTAGTAAGGGTTTGCACATATTCTTCCGGTAATGTTTTCATAATTTTGTTATTTATGCCATCATTGCCTGGTGCCTTTTTATTTTTAAGATTATTAATATGAAACCTAACTTCCCTTTCACTGATGGGTAGTGGTTTTTCAAAGTCAGGAGGAACAAAAATTTTTTTGGCCCTTAAAAGGGCTTTTTTTATTTCTTATCTTTTCAGTTTCTGGCGTTCCGGACCCGCGAGAGGTCGTAGCACCTTTAACTTGTCTATCGGACGTAAAAGAGGCCGTAGCATTTTTGTACTTTTGGCTGTTGTTTTCTTTGCCTTGTGCTTCTATTTTTTTTAAAAGAGACTTTCTGTTTGCTTTTAATTGGGGATGTTAATACAGGTTTTTTTTTACTAGTAAATTCTTCATAGAGTTGTGCACTTTGGGCGATGACTCTAGAATTTTCTACATCCTCCGCGTGTCTAAAATAAGTATTCAGGGCCTTTTTCATTTTAATGGCTACATCAGTGTCAGGGATGTCATTTATTTTAAACTGTTTTTCTAGTGAGTTTGCAAAAATTTCAGCTTTTTCTTCGTCAGTTCTAACTACCGTCCCATCTTCTTTTTGAAGGGGTGGGAGTAATTTGACATTTTTATTTTGCAAGCTCGACGTAAGATTCTATAGAGTCATTTTGTTTTTTTTATCCGAATTTTCAGAGTAGTCAATATGAGCCTCCTCTAATACTTGACCCCATGACCCATTCTCGAATTTTCTGATTTCTCTTTTAATTTGTCTATTTATGCAGCAATAAAGGTCATAGAACGTTTTATTTCTTGTTCTTTGCCACTTGCTTCGGTACCTATTTTTTTCTTTTATAAGTTCCAAAATTTCTTTGGGTAAATAGTACGGACTTTTTTTCTCTTTAGCAGGAGTTTGACATTCTTCCATAATTTTTTTAATGGCGAGGTTAAAGAGTTTAATAGCTGTGTCAGTTTCTTCTTTGCTATTACAGTCTCCAATTACTGGGGGTGGCACTAGTTTAATTTTCCCTTCAAATTGCTTGAAGTTAGTGACCATTTTGGGTGCTACCTTCACAGTTTTGTCAGTATAAAGCTGGAGGTGAACTGGATTGTGGTCAGAGGAGAGTGCCGCCTCAGTATAAATTTCAAAGTAATATTTATTATTCTTCAGGAGTGCAAAATCTAGTATATTGCTAGTTCCTCTGAGCGCCGTTCGTGTGGGTTCAGAAGGCGCCCCCAAGTCAATGTTTTGGTTTAAAAGATATCTGAAAATATTGTTCCCACTTTTATTAGCTCTTGGGCAGTGCCAATAGCGGTGTTTACTATTAAAATCTCCCGCAATGACCGTAGGAATATTTTCCTCGAAAAGCTTATCTAGAGCTTCCCTGGTAATAGTGTGTTTGGGATGATTGTATAGTGCCGTAAATTTAATCGGGTTATTTTTTGTTTGAATAATAACCGAGTGCGCTTCCATGCCATCCTCTGTGTTGCATATCGCTTCACTTTGCTCTAGTTTATCTTTCACTGCAATCAAAATTCCCCCACTTTGGGAGGTTTTGTCCTTTCTGTAAACCTTGTAGTTGGGAATTTTGAATTTAATTCTGTCCATTAGCCAGGATTCATTAATTAGCGCAATATCAATTTTTTTGTATTTTAGGTAGGCTAAGAATTCTCTATGCTGCCTTTTGATGCCTTGCGCATTCCAAATTAATATGTTAAGTCCATTTTTTTCAGAGGAAAAAAATTCATCCTCGGTTTTTTTTTCATCATTTTTTACTGTTTCAATTTTATTTATATTGCTGTTAATTTCGATAACTTGGTCAGTATTACAATTGATTGCTTCCTTGCTTTTGACCAGTTTGGCAGCTAATTCTGCTATTTGATTGATGGTCCATTCACCATTTTTTTGTTTTTTATCGGTTTCTCCATTTATTTTTTTTTCCGTAAGTTTCTCACTCGTGGACATTCCTTTAACTTTTTTAATTAATAGGTCAAATTTGCTTTCTTCCTCAGAGAATGAGTGAAAGGTTTCACTAAGAGGGCGTTTTTCTTCTTCAGAGAAGGAGGAAAATGAACGGCCCCTAAATATGCCGTTGTTTTTTTTTCCCCCTTCCTCAGAGAAGGAGGAAAATGAAAGTGAACAGCCCCTAAATATGCCGTTGTTTTTTTCTTCATCGTTGTTATTAGCATACTGCAATTGAGTCTCTTCATTACAGTTATTTTTTTCTGCCTCTTTAATTTCTTTGCTAAGCCTGCCAGCGAAATATTTTGGTTTTTCCACGGTTGGAGTAACCAGTTTTTTTTTTGCTTATGCGTAGCATTTTCATCTATATTTTTATCAACATCAACAATTAATTTCTCTATCACTTTTGTGTTTTGGAATTTTTTTTTGTGATATTTTTTTATTTTTTCTTGTGGCACAGAATTCTGTATCAGGCTCTTAAAAGGGCCTTTTTTTTTCTCGCCTAGATATTTGTCAACATCGGCAATCAATTTCTCTGTCACATTTGTGTTGTGGAAATTTTTGCGATGTTTTTCAATCCTTTCTTTTAGCACAGAGTTCTGTACATTGTTTTTAGGGACAACTCTTTTTTTTTATCTGTGTAATAAATTAATATTACGCAGGTATTTATTTGTATCATTTTTCATTAATTCTGTGTCATTTACAGCATTCTTTATTTTTGAGCTTAACTTATGCTCATAAGATGACTGAGGTCGTTCTTTTTTTTCAACACTTTTTGTGTTTTGTATTTGCACAGTTACTTTTTTGAAAAAAGTACTAGGCCCCAAAAAGGGCCTTTTTTTTTTTTTTTCATTGCAAAAGCCTGACGCCGAAGCCGTCTCAGGTCTGTTTTCTGTAAAACCTTCCTCTTGGGTAAGGTTGTCCGGAATTTTCTCGGACTTTTCATAAATCATGTCTGGTATTTTCTCAGATATTCCATCGCCCGGGCATCCCACCGGTGTTTTATTGATAACTGAAAATTTTACAAATATCCCATCGCCCGGGCATCTCTCCGGTGTTTTAATGATATCTGAGATTTTATCAGATATCCCATCGCCCGAGCATCTCTTCGGTGTTTTAATGATATTTGTAATTTTTTCAGAAATCCCATCGCCCGGGCATCTCACCGGTGTTTTTTTCATATCTGATATTTTCTCAGATATTATGTCTGGAATTGGCACAGACATACAAGAGTCATCGACAACTTTTTTGTCAGATGACGTGCCTAGAATTTTCTGAGGCACAGAATAAGAAAGTTTTTTACCTACCAATCTTCTTCTTGTTCTTTTTTGGATACTATTACAAAGTTCCGGCGGAAGGTTCTTAATTCTTCTAGATCTTCTTGGATCTGGCTTTTCAGTTGACTCAGGATTTCCCGTGAAAGTAGATGTGGAACGGGAAACGGCATCGCTTTTCTTGGCGTCAGGCTTTTGCTCTACAACATCAGAACTTGAAATTCTCTTAATTTTTTTGGATGGGCTTGAAGCTGAAACAAAGAGAAGTGGATTCGAGAAAATTTTAATTGAGCTTTGAAAAAAGCTTAACAACTAAAAGATCACCTAACCGGACTGATTCGGATAGACTGGTAACCCAGAAACTATCTAATCGCAGAACAAGACGAACGGCCGACGACGACGAAAAGCTTGCACTTAAGTTCACTCGCAGGAGCTCACACGATGTCCGACCTTCCTGCACGGAATCCAAAGGGCAACTGCGTGCAACTTGAATGAAACTAAAACTTCATTTATATTTATATTATAAGTTGTAAAAAACGTACTGCCAACTGTTTCTTAAAAGTAATGTTTGACAGAATGTTTGTTTGAAACAAGTTTTGAAATTTTATTCTGCACCTTTCATAGCAAGACGCTACATAAATTTACATTCAGAGCCATATTTTTTGACAAAATTTGTTATGTCGAAAAGACACGAAAAAATAAGGTTTGGAAAATCCGTTTTGCAAAACACTTCGACGAAGCTTTTCGTAATTTCTGAGAAAACGGGAAATAAGATGTAGAAACTGGAAATCCGAATATATATAATCTTGAACTAAATCATTGAGTAAGGGTCAACGACTCTAATTTGTACGTGCGAACACATAATTTTAAGTTGATATTAATGTTGATTTTAAGCATTCTCAACCTGGAAGGAAAGGAAAAAAAAACATTCCATTGGACAAGTGACAGTCTTGAATCCTACTACATTCCAGAAAAATAATTTAGCCACCAAAATAAAAAAAAAGAATGCCCTTTTAGAATTGCATTCAAACTCCCAATCAATTATTACTAGAGATGACAAAGGCGGTCAAGTGGTTGTTCAAACAAAAAAAAATGAAACAGAAGTCCAAATCTTACTTCGGAAGAACTTTGTATAGAAATAAAGAATGCGCTTTCAAATAAATAGTTAAAATTAAGTACACATTTTAATCAAAAGTTCGAAAACTGAACCAAAACCTAAAACAGAGGCTTAAAACTCCATACGCCCTTTGTCTGCGATTCTATGTTCGGGCACGAAACATCAATTTTGAAACCCTAGACCACATCCTTTTTATGCAATTTTGAATTTAGCAAGTTAATTTTTAAATGGTTTACATAAGAAATCAATGCTATTCGGCATTACGCTTTTAATTTTTCAGTCATATCATTGCGAGAGAAATTTGAATCACCCATTGTTCCTTTAGTGGTTTTGCAAACCCAGGGCTGAATGGCAAACTCGTTATCTTGGAGAGATCGCGAGAAAGATTTAATTTACAGACTGCTGCTACCATTTCGAATCGGCCACACGATATGAAAGATGTTTCGATCCAACAATAACATCCCGTTCAACAGCTTTTAAATAAATTGTTTGTGACGGAATATCACATTCCGTACATTTTCGTTAAGTTTCTTATGAACGTAATATTACCGTACGGGTGTTCAGATCACTGACGAATTCAGAGTCCAAAATTTTCTTTCTATTACTAAAGATTTCAACGAGCATTCAAGAAATAACTCTATTTGTCGTATATCGCGTCCGGACTATTTTATTCCTAGTGAACCCGTAGGGAACTCTCAAATACTTATTCCGTCACAAGCAATTATCTTTTCCACCCCCTTTTTAAATGCAATACGATTTCAGGAAGCACAATATATTTCGTTTTTTCGTATTCTATAAGATCCTCATGATCAATCGCCCTAAAAGTAATTCAGTCAATTAATAAATGTAACTGGTTTTAGAGTACCTACCTGTTTTCTGCAGGGATAGGGGCTAAAAGACAAAGATCAGTAACTGTAAGAACTGTGAGAATTTGCCCAACTGTATATTAGGGTCAATGGCACAACTGATGAAAGGCACCGAACGATATAAGAAAAACGCATTACTTCCGGCTCAATCGAGAACGCAACACAAGTCCAATCGCACGAGCGTCAATAACCGGAGTGTGAACAACTACATCAGCCGGGTTTTTTTTCGTTTCGAATTAGTGATCTTAATTTTAGAACATTAATTTTATATTTCTCACTTACGGAAACACAACACTTTCGGGGAGAAATGAGGCACTTTTTCTATTTGTGTGCGTATATATTCATCTTATAAGAAAGTTCACTGAATGACAGTACTTCTACCTACATTTTTAAGGTAAAGGTTATCAAAAAATTTCATTTAAGAGACAAAACACCATGACCACCTGCTCAATATGTTGTTGGTCTCCCACGTACCGCCAAACGCGCTGTTTCCTGGAAAGACATGGACTCTACAAGAATTATAATGTTATTTCGTGGTATCTGGTACAAACACATTTACCAGAAGACCCATTAACTCTTGCAAGAGCCTCTGCAGATCAGAATAGCTGTTCCAGCACAAACGACAGATGCCCGACTGGATTGATGTCTTGCAAATTTGGAGCACAGGGCAATATATATAAATCTTTCTTTCATTTCGACATCAATTCTCGAACAATCCGGGCACTTTTGCACTGCGCATTAGCCTATATAAAGAAATCGCTGTTAGAAGGGAATAACCGTTGCCATCAAAGACTGCACCTGGCCTGCAGTGATACTTCAAGTAGGTGCTAGACATCAAAGCTTCTTGCACACAAATAACTGAATACAGCGTTTCCCAGAAGAACATTGCCCAAAAAATTACACTTCCTCCACCGCTTAGTATTTGTTCCGCTGTGAATCCTAGTGCCAAACGTTCCCCGCGTAAACGACGCACAAGTACCTGGCGTTCCAATAGCGCAACAGAAAAGAGATTCAGCACGAAGACTAATTTATTTCAATCATTTAAGATCCAGTTTTGCTTCATGCGCACCTAATTGATGCGCTTCTGAAAGTGAACCCAGATCAGTATGGGCGCTCGGTGTGGCTTGTGGCCACGAAGTCCCATTTTTAGAAAGGTTTGATATATTGCCTGTTGTGACATATTGATGCGCTTTCGAAAGTGAACCCAGGTCAGCATGGGGGCTCAGTGCGGCTTGTGGACACAAAGTCCCATTTTTAGAAAGGTTCGATGTATTGCCTTTTGTGACACTTTGATGCGCTTTCGAAAGTGAACCCAGGTCAGCATGGGCGGTCGGTGCGTCTTGTGGACACGAAGTCCCATTTTTAGAAAGGTTCGATGTATTGCCTGTTGTGACACATTAATGTGCTTTCGAAAGTGAACCCAGGTCAGCATGGGTGCTCAGTGCGGCTTGTGGACACAAAGTCCCATTTTTAGAAAGGTTTGATATATTGCCTGTTGTGACATATTGATGCGCTTTCGAAAGTGAACCCAGGTCAGCATGGGTGCTCAGTGCAGCTTGTGGACACAAAGTCCCATTTTTAGAAAGGTTCGATGTATTGCCTTTTGTGACACTTTGATGCGCTTTCGAAAGTGAACCCAGGTCAGCATGGGCGGTCGGTGCGTCTTGTGGACACGAAGTCCCATTTTTAGAAAGGTTCGATGTATTGCCTGTTGTGACATATTGATGCGTTTCGAAAGTTAACCCAGGTCAGCATGGTTGCTCGGTGCGGCTTGTGCCCACGTAGTCCCATTTTTAGAAAGGTTCGATGTATTGCCTGTTGTGACACATTAATGTGCTTTCGAAAGTGAACCCAGGTCAGCATGGGCGCTCGGTGCCGCTTGTGCCGAAGTAGTCCCATTTTTAGAAAGGTTCGATGTATTGCCTGTTGTGACACATTAATGTGCTTTCGAAAGTGAACCCAGGTCAGCATGAGCGCTCGGTGCCGCTTGTGCCCAAGTAGTCCCATTTTTAGAAAGGTTCGATATATTGCCTGTTGTGACACATTAATGCGCTTTCGAAAGTGAACCCAGGTCAGCATGGTTGCTCGGTGCGGCTTGTGCCCAAGTAGTCCCATTTTTAGAAAGGTTCGATATATTGCCTGTTGTGACACATTAATGCGCTTTCGAAAGTGAACCCAGGTCAGCATGGGTGCTCGGTGCGGCTTGTGCCCACGTAGTCCCATTTTTAGAAAGGTTCGATGTATTGCCTGTTGTGACACATTGATGCGCTTTCGAAAGTAAACTCAGGTCAGCATGGGCGCTCGGTGCCGCTTGTGCCCACGTAATCCCATTTTTAGAAAGGTTCGATGTATTGCCTGTTGTGACACATTGATGCGCTTGCATCGAGATTCAATAACCACCATAATCACCATAGTTACCTATAAGCAGTATTTTGCCTGTAAGTAGAACAACTGGTTACACGAAAGGGAGAGAGGTAATGTTGCAAGACAAATGCAACACCCATATCTAACCGGAATTCGAACTCTGACTCATCACGATCGTACGGTGCAGATACGTAAATTGACTTTTCAATATACTGGTCTCCAAATAATACACTCCCTATATTGGATATGATGGGAATTAAATATTAAATTGCTTGTTTTGTTCCTTCCATACGGAATATTTTTATTGTTTATAGGACGTCCAAATAAAACATAAATTCCGTTAGCCGGGTGACGCAGCAGTATCCCGTGAAGCGATGGTGCGAGTTAGAAGCAACACATAAAAGATAAATGCTGCGCTTGAAGCATATAGTTGATGCCACGTGTTGGATACGAGTAATATCAAACGAAAATAAGCGATCTATCTTATGGACACCTTCCAGCAGGAACAGAGAGCAGGACTCAATTTTGGAAAACGAGGGAAGCAAATCGACAGAAATCTTATGAAGTATGCAGGTGGTTTTCGGAAATGCGTGTCTTGCGAGCAATACCATCTGAAAATTGTGAAAGCATTTCGAGAAGACGGGTAATCACGATGGATCGGGAAAGACCTGGTCAAGCACACAACGCCATCACACAGGACACATTTTCAGCAGTGGACGGGCTAATGAAATTTTACAGCACGGTAACAACGGATTAATAGCTGCAATAGGCATCCGTAAGGGCCACTCGTATAGTCCTCCAAAAATGTGTATACGCCCTTGATCCGCGGCTCATTTTTTTCATCTCCCAACCATGCATGTTCTTAGATTTGGACGACGGGACGTATCACGTCAATAAGCATTTAGAACCTGAGAAACTTTTTATTTCTTCGGTATTAATGTTCTCCATCTTTGTTTGTGCTCTTAGTACTTTACTGAAAAATATAAGTTACATAAATATAACCCCAAACCAATTTGTTGTTATTGTTTCAACATTAGGAATTCCTCCAGTTCGTGCACTTGTGCTCGTTAATTTTAATATCAGATCTGTAAAAAGTGATGAAATCGTAAATAGATAGCCAATTCTAAACCAGCTGCAAGGGCATAATCACGTGCACTTCGAAAAATTTGGTACGTGAAATTCTCACCAGAAGATTGGGTGCTAAGTAATGAATTTCGAAAACGCTTTATTTACACATCACGAGTTACTGGTTATCTTATTATTGCTTATTTCAGTAGTTTGTTTTTTAAGTCATTCATGTAAAATACTTGAAAAGGGTTATCCCATTTACTAGGAATACCGGCAACATATTTCCCAACAACAGGAAACGTATATTTCTTTATTCCAACTACGTTAACTCATTTTGTAATTTATGAAATAAATACATTCATGAAACGCACTCAAGTGTGCTGGTTTATAAATTTTCAAATATGAGCTGCCTATTAAGGAATTACATCTCCATTTCAAGATTATTATCAGTGGAAGTCATTCATACGTGTGTAATAAATTTCTGGGCACCGCACGAAAGTGGCGGGGAAAAAATCTTACAAGAAGCTGTTATTTCCAGATTTTCAATAGGAAACAAATCCAGAAGCAAAAGCGAAAAAAAAATTGTGCTACATCGTATCAACAAGGCCAAATACACAAAAGCTTGTCCCAACTTGGTATTTTAAACGGTAATGTTTTACGGATTAATTTACCTTTCCCATATTATAAAGTGCTGAGCACTTCGAACATATTGAAAACAAATTCGGTCGCAAGCATGAAAAACGCATTCAGTGCTCAGTACGTGCATACCTTACCAAGGACTATTATATGTGTTGCAGTGTTTTGTTCATAAAATAATTTATATCAATATTCACATAAACTTCTTTTTAACTGTTGAGCAATGATTTGATTTCTCGCGAACGTGCAAAGTGCACCATCTGTTATGAGATAACTGAACCTGTTAAACTTCTGCGTCTGGAGATGTACAAATCAAGGAAAGCCTACTGCATATCATGTTACAATGTCTTACAACATAACATTTTTACTTATTTGATAAAAGCCAATTTGAATCTGGACTAACATATTTTCTTTAAATTAGTGTTAACATGAGAAAAGACAAGCTTTTACTGCTGAACACTCTCATTTAAAAATGTTTTATACGTATTTGGGAAACCCGCTTCAGTCTTTTTGTTCGCACAAAGTGAATTTCTTTGTTTTGGTCCTTCGACAATATTCATGTTAAAGACGCTTCCTCATAAATAAAAAAAATTAAATAAAAAATAAAAAGAAAAGAAAGGAATATTCTTGCTAAATATCCTCTGTGAATACAGCTTAAAATAAATTTATATTAGGACCACAATACCTCGTTCCGAAAACGATAAAAAGCAAGGACGGTTCGGACCTGATCGCCTTGCTCACAACCAGACGGGGTCTCACTCAGATGCTCGAAGAACTGCGCGCAAGGCAAGAAGAATTACTAAGGCCCTCAGAAGATAATACAGTAATAGGAAGTTCAGATACTGCGGTAACGGGGTTAAGGTGTGGGGCGGCATCATGATTACTGGACGCACCAAGCTATAGGTTCTGGAAAATGTGAATTTGACGGGTGAACGACATTGCAAAGGTTTTCTACGTCATGTTCGATCATTCCGCGGTGCTGTAGGCGAAAACTTTCTGTTCATGGATGATGGATGACAACACCGCAGGTCATCGTACGAGAGCACTCAGAGCAGTACCGACACATCTGGAGTCGAAGGGTATTCATCGCATCGACTGGTCAGCATGTTCCTCAGATTTCACCCCATTGTATACTTCTGGGATGCAATGTGGTGACGAATTGGTGTCCGAAACCTCTGTTTAGAAAACAAGTAAGGCCTTATCCCTGTTCTGAGGGAAGAGTAGGCTAATTTGTCTGAGAACTCCTGGATCACTTGATGCTCAGCATGTCACAACGTTGCAGTAGATCCATTGTTCTTTGTAGTGGATATACTGAAATTTATCTCGTCTTTTTTATCGATAAGTACAATACACCCGTCCTCCAATTATGTCCTTCGGAAATTTTTAATTTTCGCATAAACACTGAACACAATTTAATGTGTCCGTCATTTATAAAAATTTCCTTTTTGAATTTTGGTGTGTTCATATGCTGAAATATGATTATTTTCCCACTAGGTTGCGGTCATGTATTCCTTATCTTACTGAAGTAAAACGTAGTTCGTCCTGAGGTTTTGGACACAAGTGAATACCCCAAATACTGGATATCATATTTCAGTGACTCTGAAATGTTGGCTTTTTGCTCTCACCTACGCAGAATAAAACTGGTAAAACAAAACAGGACTGTGCCTTAAACATGTTGAGAGATTTCTGGTGCGGGTAATCGCTACTCAGAGAGTAGGAATATGTAGAAATGTGTAATTTAATTCACATTCCATTAGATAGTCTAAAATTCAAATAAAAATAATTCTTTTGAATCTCATTGGTTCATATATGTTGGTGCCTGAGAAAATAACATGACATATTTGAACCTCATAGAATTTGTGCGTATTGCACGGAATTCTCATTTCTTCTGACGAGCGAATAGCATGTGGCACAATTCGTTTTAATATACTGTATCTTAAAAAGGTGTCGATTGAAAGCATGTCCTGTAAGTTAAAGAAGCATTGCTCAAAATTTAGATTTTCACATTGGCGTGTGAAATTTCAAATAAATCACAATTTTCTCTCTGAAATTTAAATTATAATTATTTTCATTTTTTTCTTTTATCAAGAATTGTTGTTTCTATTTAGGAACGAACTAAAAAGTTCTGTGTTTATCAAAGTCATAAATTTTGATGCTAAGAAAAGCAGATTGAAATTAGATTTCGAAGAAGAAATCTGATTACCATCAACTCACATTTACGAGTAACAGTTAAATTTTAAGGTGGCAAATATTGGTATTCCTACGGCATTTAAGTTGTATATAAGTCATAATAAAATTTTGATATTTTATATAATACTTTTGAAATTTCAAATTTAAAACATATAGATTGACAATCAAATTTTTATGTTGTCAATTTTAGTTTCTTCGAATTATTAAGATTTGCGAGCACAGTGACCAATTTATATGTTATAAATGTTAGTTCCATAAGTTTGTGAGTTCTCAAATGCTATATGTGTAGATAAAAGAAAATGTTGACATGTAAATTTGATAGCTGTGTTGCCTCTAAAACCTGAAAAACGTTCTCAGTAAATACTACTGAATTTGAGATAAGATGGACTGTTCTCATATGCGTTAAAAAAAATACCCCCGCCCTTCCCCCAAACAGAAATGGGTATACTTTAAACTCAATAATCCTCCATGACTATCTCTCTAGATATTTCAGTGGAATACCAATTAAGATACAGAAGGTTGATTACAAGGAGCATGTAGGAATCACATATTATTGATTCCTCAGTTAATCGTCAGCAGATAACAGGAGTCTCTGCATCTGCCCTTATGTTTATTATCAATGTATTTTCAGTTATTTTGTAATTTTTTCCATTCCTCAGAATCCTTTCTTCAGTGTATCACAGGTGTGCACATGATTATAAATTTTATAAGTTTCCTTTAAAATATCATATGCTCACGTTATCCCAGCAAAAACACAAGTGCTGGGAAACTGTTGGCCACCAGCTGGCAGTGATGGGTCACTGCTGGCTGAATTCTGCCGCTCACCGCCCGGTAGTGGTCCGTTGGTGGCAGCGCTATCAGGTGGCGAGCCATTGATGGCCCTGCAGCATCGCCGTGATATGTGGGCCTCAAAGCAAGTGCCCCTACTGGCCCGTTGCTGACAACCAATGCAACCCCCAACAACAGGTGGAAGCATCGGGACTGTGCATGCGCAGAAGCAACACTTGCTGTACCTCTCATGGTACCAGTTAGTTGAAGACGACGCTATCGCCATCGTGTTATTTTTAGTGGATGTTAAGAAAAAATCCATATGTGGAGAGGCGAATTAATTTCTTAATCAAATTTTACGTCGACGAAGATATCAGATTAAGCCGTGAAATACTAGATTACAGCCATGAAATACACCAACTCCATTCCCATGAATAGCAATTCATTGAATGGAGTGGATGAATAACAAGAAAAAAGTTGAAACCGCTTGAAACGCATATCCTGGAAAACCATTTAAACAGCGTTTGTTGGTAAAAAAAGAATTATACGCGTACAAAATGTATTTATTATTTGAAAGAAAAAAATGCAACGCTATGTGGTGTACTCATCCATGGGTTGAATACACGAGACTGGGAGGAATTCGTATCTAAAAATAACGAGAAGTAAAATAAAATATCTTTTACTCTTTAAAACAAATGTAGCATCGGACAACGGAAAGGAAAGCTACAACGTTAAAAATGTTACAGAATGTGACATGAACCCGGGTAAATATATATTTATTCAACAATCTCTTTTCAAGACGGCAAGGACAGTACAAAACTTTGGAAAGCGACTCTAAGTATGTACACGCCTTGAAAATGAGTGAAGTTCCCTTAAAGTAAAAAAAAAAAATATCGTTACGTTGAAAAAATTAATTTATCAATTATATGAAACTGACTTTTATGAAAAATACCTCTCAATATTGTAAAATGAAAGAGGGAAGCATTCGATTACAAATTGCATACCAAACATATAGCTTCCAGCACGTGCCCGAGCGTAGTGAATTAGTCCGGTTGGTAGCGAGCGCGGCTTCCACGCAAACGGCCCAAGGTCAAATCTACGCAGATGCAAACGGGTGTTTTTCCGGTCCGTCGAGAGAATTTCCCCAGGGCAGTGCGTTAATTCACAAGCTTCGTAAGGGTAGAAAAATAAATTTTAACTTTGGGAAACTGCGGTTATCCTTGCTTTTTATTATTATTATTAATATTATTAGGGCTACTACTGGGAAATTGGCGGACAAGATTCGGCAAGCCACCAGTTACGTCACGTGGTTGCTGGCTGTCACTAACGGCCCACTAGTGGACCACATTAGGCTAGCCATCATTTGTGGCACGGCTTGCAGGGCCACTGAAGGGCCATTTGTGGCAGCTACTGCCTGTGATGGACCACTGATGGCCCTGTTGTGGCATATGACAACTGATGGGTAGCCAACTGTTGGCCACCTGTTGGCCTGAACTGCTGGTCTTTCTGTTGGCCGCCCGGACATTTTATTGACGGTTCGGCAGCGGCAACATAGTGCTTGGCCAGCAAGACTTTTTTGCTGGGATGGTATTACTAGCTTTCTAACATAGCAGGTCACACAATTTTTGTTAGAAGTTTCAAATTAAAAAAAAAAACACTGACATTAGGGAAAATGAAATGGCGTTCAGCCAAAAAACAAATATTTTGTTTATGATTGAAATTTAATACCCATTCATTTCTTCAAAGTCAGATATGTTACAGTAAGAAACTGTGAATCGTTTCACTCGGACAGATGATTCTACTTAAGCAGTCTTGTTTCATCTGACATTCAATCTTTTTAACTGAATGTGAGAATGGATGGCGTTCACCCAGAATCACTGTTTATTTGGTTTTCACCACATATTTATTTTCACATCTAAAAGATGATGTTAAATTATCAGAGCTGCGGGATAATTTAACATCATCTTTCAGAGTAACTATATGTATTTTAAAGTGCACAAAGAAAGACCACACTTTCTGGTTTAGAACACTAAAATAAAAAATATTTTATATTCTCTTTATTTTGAAAGGGATTTCAATGGGAACGGGAAACAGTACCAATTAGGAAGTTCACGTTTTTTATACACAGCTGTTTATCGAGAAAAGACAAAACTTCTGAAGGTGGTTACAAATTCTTTAGAGAAGTTCTCGGTATTTGTACGTGCAAGAAAAAAATGTTAGCCCATCATATATATTCATAAATTTATTTGACAAAGCCTTCACATAAAAAACACCATTCAAACCATTGGAAAATTTATCAGCATCGAAACACTGAAACTACGTTACGTGAAATTTCGTCAGGTAAAAATGCACGCGTACCTGGATGTCCAGATAGTGCAACAGCATAGGGAATTTATCGGAACGTTTAACATTTTGTCAATCATTCAAGGTGCTATTCTGATGCTCTCCGGCCGATTTTAGGAGCTTTCGCCACTGAGTTGAAAATAGAATGGGCACCTATGCGGCTACGCGGCCGCATACTGGCAAAGTTTGTTGTTATGTGTCATTTGACACTTTACTTCTGTCATCAGTATTCAAATTACCGGAGAGTTGTGTCATGGTATCCCTTTGTTTTTCTCGTACCATACGAGATCGCGTTCGCTGTATGGATAAGCCGTGGTCTGCCCACATATTGTCGGTGATTCGTGATTTTCCCCTCCGTGATCCACTTTTTGAAAGTTCAAACCACGGGTGTCCGTTAGCAACCAACCAGCTTTGCCGTATCGGATAAAGCCTGATCCAATAGTCTCTCATTCAGAGATTGGCCTCTGTCAAGGCCGTTTGAATCGTTTGCTGTTTGAGTCAGATGAACAGGAATAACTGTGGTGGACAGAGTTCAGTATCAGGTGTTATTTAGGCCGTTACATGATCTTCACACGTGCCGTCGTTTACGGTACTTTGCTTAGATTTCCATAAAGACGCAAGGGTAGTAATGCTTTGCCTCTTGGTTGCATACTTGCAATCGTCAGTGTATCTAATGCAGTTGTTTTAATATATGTGGATTGTACTTTCTTTTTGCTTAAACGTTACACTGATATGGGTTTCTTCTATAACCACACATAACCAAGTTCTGCAAAGTGAAGAGTTTGTACTAATTTATTTAAAAGTTCTTATATGTCAACTTTGGTTATCCAAGTCGATGAACAAGGTTTTGAATAGCTAAATTCCGTAATTTTAGGTGTGGAAGACACCAACGTGTGAGATGAACCAAACAAAATATCTAGAGCTTTGGATTAACCTGTATCTGTATCTGGAAGAGTATTTTTTGTGGACGCTATGGTGCAGAGTAGATAGTAACTAAATTTACGGTGTCCCAGTTAGATCACCTAACTGGGACACCGAATGACATAAACGATGCGTCATCGTTTATGTCAATCAGATAACTGAAATTATCCAGAATTACATATCACTAGTCTGTAAATAGGGAAAACAAAATCATGAGCTTTTATAAATAGCCTCAAAAGAAGAAAATCATCGCTCTCGCAACCCTGAATTACTTTTTTACATTAAAAATGTTTCTTTCAGTGAAATATAAATGCAATATTATTTTTTACTTCGTATATGTCTAAGGGGGTGGAAACCAAATTTTTTTGTTAATCATAGCTAAGGAAGTGTAAATCAAAATTTTTTGTTAACCATAGCAAAGGTGGTGCTAACAAAACTTAGCGATTTCAATCAAAACAGATTGCATTTATGCAACTAATGTGATTTTCTTCACAAGTGTGCATATAAATTCCATATGATTAACTAATGTGGAATTCTTCACACATGTGAATATAAATAAACTGCTGCAACAGGCAAGCGTTGTCCTCATCACACTGTATTATAAATTCATAACATCAACTAATGTGATATTCTTCCAAGTGTGAATATAAATTAACTGCTGAAACTCACAGAACGGATATTCTTCACAAGTGTGAATATAAGTTCCATATGATTAACTAGTGTGGTATTCTTCACACGTGTTAATATAAATAAACTGCTGCAACAGCCAAGCGTTGTACTCATCACACTGTGTTATTTAAAATATGATATAAATTAATAATAACTTGACCTTTAAAAGTTGCAAAAAAAATGCATAAAATCTCATAAAGTCACAAACTCCGCAAAAAATCAAAATAAAGAAAAATGTAATTAAAATGGTTCCAATATATAATAAATATGCTCGGTAATCACTGAAATCTATAAAATAAACTTTCTATGTAAGGCGATAAATACAAATATACATTGACGGAAAACAAAATCCAAACACCAAGAAAAAATAGTTGTAGAGGAATGAAATGGCATCAATACATTTGTATAGGTAACATATTAAATCGATTAAGGTTTCAAGATCACAGCTTATTGTAAGCGCCAGAAGAGTCATTTCAAATGTGAAATGCTGGTACATTAATAACCGGTGTAACCACCAGAATGTTGAATGCAAGCACGCAAACGTTCATGCATTGTGTCGTACAGGTTCTGGATGTCAGTTTGTGGGATGCAGTTCCATGACTGTGGCACTTGGTCGGTCAATACAGGGACGGTTAATGCTGGTTGGGGTGACGCTGGAGTTGTCTTTCAATTATGTCCCATACGTACTCGTTTGGTGAAAGATCTGGTGATCTAGTAGGCCACGGCAACATGTCGACACCCTGTAGAGCATGTTGGGTTATTACAGCGGTAAGCGGGCGAGCGTTATCCTGTTGGAAAGCACCCCCTGGAATGCTGTTCATGAATGGCAGCACAACAGGTTGAATCACCAGACCGACGTTCAACTGTGCCGTCAGGGTGCGTGGCATAACCACGAGAGTGCTCCTGCTGTCATAGGAAATTGCTCCCCAGACCATACCTCCAGGTGTAGGTACAGTGTGTCTCGGCCGCAGACAAGTTGGTTGCAGGCGCTCACCTGATCTTCTTCTAACTAACACACGCCCATCACTGGCACCCAGGCAGTACCGGCTTTCATCAGAAAACACAAGAGATCTCCACTCCGTCCTCTAATGAGCTCTAGCTTGACACCACTGACGTCGCAAACGGCAGTGGTTTGGAGTAAGTGGAATGCACGCTACAGCGCGTCTGGCTCGGAGCTGTCTTTTAAGTAACCGATTTGTAACAGTTAGTTGTGTCACTTTGGTGGCAACTGCAGCTGGAATTGCTGCCGCACACGAGGTACGATGCGCCACGGCCATACGCCGTACACGGCGGTCTTCCCTCTCAGTTGTGCCACGTGGCCAGCCGGAACCCGGTTTTCGTGAGGCAGTAGCTTCCCTTGACCACCGCTGCCAACAATCATGCACAGTGGCTACATTCCTGCCAAGTCGTTCTGCATTATTGCGGAAAATAAAATCCACGTTCTCGTAGCCCTATTACACGACCTCGTTCAAACTCCGTGAGCTGTTGATAATGGCTTCTTCGTCTTCTTAAAGGCATTCTTGACTAACATCAACACCCTACGTCGAATTGCAGCGATAACTAACGCTCACGAACGTTACAGCTCGTAATTACAGCAAACCTGCTTTGCATGTTCTAAAAGGCGCTACTAGCGCCACACGTATGCTCCAAGCGCGAAATTTGCATAGACGTCATCTTACAGATGTACTCGCACCGCCTACCAACTGTCGTTTATCTAACACAACCCCTTCTTGGTGTTGTGATTTTTTTCCGTCAGTGTATTTAGTGTATGCAAGGCGAAAAGTAGACAAGTAAAGTATGCCCTCGACTCATTGAAGAAATTAAGCAAGTAACAGGGAAAGTGAAAAAACATTTAATTATCCTCCGCTAAATTAATAAAAAAATATTCTCTACCACATTAATTAATTAATTTAGTAAATTTCAGTGCCACGTTGCCTAAAATACACTAACTTATTTTCGCACTGATGAATACGTTGCAAAATGGAGTAACTCACACCTAATGACTTAGTTTGCTTCATTACTGAGCGACAGGCCCAAGAGGCGGCGTTGATTTTTGAACCTCTAAATTTTTTCATCATCTTTCTCATTCTGATATTTCCTATTTAGCACCGGTTCCTTTCTAATTTTAAAGGCAGCTGGAACTACGGCATCAGGTCTTTCCCGGCTGATAAAGCTATTGACCTGTCATCGTTCCACCGCCTAAACCTATTTTAGGAGCAGAGACACGAACAACTGAAGATCACTGTATGAATGCCCGCACGGGGATAACTGGTTTTCCAGTTATTTGGGGAGCAGCGCCCCCACGGCCCGAGCTGACCTTGTGACTGGTCAACATCTGATGTCATGCCACCGCTTGATTTTTATTTTGGTGCTATTGGTGTTTGCAGGGACGGCTGTTCATCCAGCTGTTGGGGAGTCGCGGCCCCACGATCCCGAGCTGGTCTTGTGTCTCGCTTTTTCGTTTTTGTTTATTTTCTCCACTGGCTAGTTGCCCGTGTTGTATACTTTACCTAATCGCTACCACGTTATGTACTAACACCCCGGTCTTGTGGTTTTGTTACCCTCCACCACTAACTGTATTATATTAACCGCTCAGTTCGTAGGTTGCTGAGATTCCGTTTAGGTTCCCTTCCAGGACTTGTCTTCTTTGGATTTCTTTTTTTTCCTTTTAGCTGGTTTGGGTGCTAGACCTACCTGCATGGTTGCCGCGTGCGGAGACCCGTGAGGCGGAAATGGGATGTCTGGCGGCTGAGGTCGCAGGAGACCGGATAAGTGCCTCCTGTGTACCAACACTCCTCTTCGACCCCGGCTTCGCTGTAAACGGGAGGCTAGAGACTAACCCACCTCTAGTCAGAAGTCTTGTACCAAGTTGTGTACACGGCTTTAGCGGCTTTTTGTCGTATAGCACGGCAGGGTGAGCCCGGGGGCTGTGGGATCATGCCAAAGGCGTTGGCATGACGGTACCCGGAGGCCGAAGTGTCCGCCGAGTGCGTGTGATCACAGCCAACGGACTATATCTGCAACGTATAAGCTCCAGAACTGTGTCCAGCGTCATTTTCTTGGCTTGCAGACCTCCAGTTCTCCCTTGTAGGGCTCGGTGGTGGGTGGAGTAGTCTGCAGACGAATCTTCCCCTTTTTTTCCATGGGTAAAAAGAACAAAAACTCCAAATTTAAGTCACCTGACAAAATGATAGTTGCCAACGACTGTCCTTCGTCTTCTCAACCTACCAAGTCTAATACCCGTAAACGGTCTTTAGACCTTGACCTGGACCAAGAATGTGGAACCTCTTCTTCGGCAGCTGTACCAGTCGCTCCGAAGCGTCGTCTCCCCTCGATTGCTGTGACTACGCATGCTACTCACTTGCTTGTAGAATCCATCGATCCGCATGAGAGACTGTCCACCAGATCTCCCTTTTTCATTTCTAAAGCTTTGGACGCTGCGGTTGGCCCCTTGAAGTCTGTGAGAAAGCTTCGCTCTGGGGACCTGCTTGTCCAAACTTGCAGTGTTTCTCAGAGTAACACTTTTCAGAACCTCACTAGTCTTCAAGGCATTCCTGTAAAAGTGATACCTCACCCGTTTCTTAACACCTCTCGGGGTGTTATTTCGGAGTTTGATCTCTTGCCATGCAGTGAAGACGAATTCGTGACTGAACTTGCTGATCAAGGTGTTATTGCTGCACGTCGTATGATGTTCCGGCGTGATGGTTCCATGATTAAGTCAAAAAATGTCATCTTGACTTTTAACTCCCCGAAAGTTCCGACCGAAATCAAGGCTGGCTACTTGGTCTGTGGAGTTCGCCCGTACATTCCCAGTCCCTCTGCGCTGTTTCAGGTGCCAGAGGTACGGGCATTCACAACGTTTCTGTAAGAGTTCCGCTCGTTGCGCAAATTGTGGCTCCAGTGAACATGACGGGGAAGGTTGCACTTCTGCGGCCTGCTGTGTTAACTGCGGTGAGGCCCATGCAGCTTACTCCCGCAACTGTATGAAATGGAAGGACGAGATGGCGATCCAGCGCCTCAAGATCCTGGAAGGCCTCTCGTACCCTGCTGCCAAGGCCAAGTTGGGTATACCCACCACCCGACAGCGTACTTTTGCCGCAGTAGTTCAGTCTCTGCCACAACCCGTGCAGCCCTTTGTTCCGCGCCCTGTAGCTCTCGCCGCCCTTGCCAAGCGATCTACAGCTGACCAAGCGACACAGGTGTTTTTCCCCGAGCTCGAGATTTTTCGAATACCTGATTCTGGGCCTTCTCTTTTGCTGCCGACCGTCTCTTCCAGTTTCCATCCGACAGCCTGCACGTGCGGAAGACCCGGCCCTCAATCCGCAAAGGTGTGCAGTGTCCATCCAACTGTCTCGGCCTCAGCGAGGTCCCCACCCTCAACCAACATTATAGAGGAACATAGGGGGGAGGAGAGTGACAGTTCGTCCCCAGCCTCAAACAACATTGCAGAGGAACATGGGGGGGAAGAGAGTGACAGTTCGTCCCCGCCCTCTGCCAGCATTGCAGAGGAGTGTGGGGGGAGGAGAGTGACTCATCCTTTGTGTAGTTGTGTTTTAAAAAAAAAAATATATATATATATATATATATATATATATATATATATAATTCTCATAGTAAATTCATAAATTTTTATATAAACCTAATTAACTACCTTGTCTTCACAGCTTTCATCATACTCTTTTTCAACTTTTACCAAGCCTGTCTGCTCTTAATCATTTTCCACGTTTTTAAAAATCTGTGGCTGATAGTTCTTTGTCTGGCGCTCATTGGCCAAACCTGGCCCTTGCGCCAATAAAATCCAACAACCAACCAACCAACCAACCACTGTATGAATGATTGTGGTTGCCTCAGTGTTTGAACTTTCAGTTCGTGATCTTGTGTAAAGATAGGCGATCTGTTTGAACGAATGTAAGCTCAAGATATGTGTATTCTATTCAAGCGAAGTAATTTCGCAAGAAATCCAATTTTCTTACATCACGTGAGGTTGAAGTGCTAATGTTTTTTGAACCTCACACGAAATTCCAAATTCTATCCATTTTGCATGTGAACACGATTTTTCTCTCTTTTATAGATATTTTATGATTTCTTTATAAAAAAAAATTTGCGTTATGATATAGGTGATAAATACTATTAACACATAGGGCAAAACACTATGGATTGTAAACTTTATTCCTTAATATGGAGTCATATCACTACCATATTTATTTAAAGAATATATTTTGTGCGGCATACTCAGTATCACATGAAAATAAAGTTTATTTCACTCCATGCTCAAAAGATTCCCCAATTCGTCCGAACTTGCAGAGCGTTGTTTTTTAAACTTTATGACTTTTCTGAGATGACCCTGATGTTTGCAATCACATTTAGATCGGGTGAATTTGAAGCCCGATTGAGATATGGAACATCTCCCTCATGTTCTACAAGCAACTCCAGCACAATTCTGCCTGGATGGCACGCGATATATCACCTATTCCCACATGATCTACATAGTGCTATCAACAAAAAGACACCGGCGAAGCACAGCTAGATAGGTAGCAAATCAGTTTATGGCTGCTACTGGCAAGCGGATCTCCCGAAAAACTGTCGCCTGACGTTTGCATGAAGGAGGACGATACGCCCGCCGTCCTGTTGTGTGCATCCCATTGTCCAGACGTCACCGTATTGCCCGTTTGCAATGGTGCCATCAACATCACAATTGGACTGATAACGACTGGTCTGCTGTCCTCTTCTCAGATGAGAGTAGATACAGTCTATCGTCTGATTGTCGACGACAACTGATCTGGCGTGATAGTGGTACTGCATAGTTTCCAGCAAACATACAGGAAAGGGACTAATATCCGACATGTAGTGTCATGGTATGGGCTGGCATCATGATCAATGGCCGTACGTCCCTCTATGTGCTTCCAACTGGGACTATGACCGGCCAACGATACATTAATGATGTTCTGCTACCTCATGTTCGCATGTTCCGTGGTGCTGTCGGTGATAGATTCATTTTCATGGGCGACAACGCGACATTTCATCTAACAGTCGCTGTCCGGAGGAGTGTCTTGAAAGCAAGGATATTCAACGTCTCGTAGGGACAGCACGTTCTCCAGATCTGAATTCCATTGAAATTGTGTGGAATGCTTTGGGGAGGAGTCTTGCTGGTCGCCAATGCCCTCCAATAAACAAGGACACCCTCATCCGTGCACTGACAGAGGAATGGGATAAAGTACCCCAAAAGCTGCTTGATAATGTTGTGCAAAGCATGACACGACGTGTGGAATCATGCATCACCCTCCATGGTGGCCATATCCCGTAATGACATCATACGCCGGAACGCCTGCGGAGGGTAATTGCATTTTTTTCACGTTTACGTATTCTGCACAAAATGGCTTGTTTGTCCCTTGAACACGTTCCAAAGTATTCTTGATTTCAGAGCACAATAAATTGTCTTTCTTGTGATGTCATGGCATTCCGACATTATTTTATTTCACTTGGCATCCAACCACACTTACGTTTTTATGCGCTATATAGCCGTTTATGATCCGTCCTTAGCAATTTTCCAGCAGTGTATAAGACAGTACACTATACTAACAAAAGTTCCCGGACACCTGGAAGAAAAACACAGCGTAGCAATTATTGACGTAATGTAGAACGGTGTCGGTCTGCCTTTCGCTTTAGTGCATGCACAGACTCTTCGAGACATGCTTTCGACAAAGTTTTGGAACACAGCGATAGGTGTGCGCTTTCATTCAGTACATAATGCTGCCTCTAACCGTTTCTTACTAGAAGGCCTTGGTTCCAAAATTCTTGTGCGTCGCACTAATTCATCCCATAGGTGCTCTATGAGATTAAGATCAGGGGTCTGTGATAGCCAGTTCACACACGATAAGGAATTATCATCAAACCACACCGTAACAGTCATTGCTTTAAGGCTTGGTGCATTACACTGATGGTAACAACAAGGCTCGGTTCCATAGTATTGCCACAGAGTTGGCAGAGCATAAGTGTACAGAATATCGAGGTAAACATGCTAGTTAACAGATTTGTCCACGATTACCAATAGGCCGTTAACGTATTACGAAACACACCCCCACACGAGTACACTGCGAGCTCCAAACTTCACCATAGGAACAGTACACTGTGGTAAATAGCGTTCCTCCGCTTGCCACCATACCCACACAAGCCAATCAGACTGATGGATCGTGTATCTGGATTCATCAGTCCATAGGACCCGTTTCCATTGATCTACTGTCCACGATAAATGTTCTTTAAACCATGCTAAACGATGAGTAGCAGTCATAGTGGAGACTAAAGCCTAATGATCAGCCCCAAGACCAAGGTAGCCTATGGAATGAAGTTCTCTGCGAATGGTAAGTTTACAAACTGAAGTTCCAGCATTTTTAGTTACCTGTACAAATCATTCCTGTTATCCAACCAGCAGGAATTAGGTTTTGTGCATGGCGTTCAAAAAGCATGGTCCGAAACTATATTTCGGTATTCCACTAAAGCAAGTTCAATGCGAATAAAATTTCCGAACATGTTTATTTCAACAGTGAAATTCGAAAAGAAATGGTTTACAGGACGAAATTTCGATGCCTGAATGTACCCAGTGTTTGGGGACTTAATCTCCGAATCCAATATACGGAAAACGAATTGACAGTTAGACACCATACAAATTAAACGTCCTCTCTTTGGTCAGAATTAATGTACGTCTTGGACGTGTTCCTTAGCAACTTGCCGTATTTAGAAGTATATTTCGTTGTTATCAGAATGGTATACTGCACAGCATCAAATACTGTATTATCTAGAGCTGTTGGGTTTTCTTCAAATATGCACATTCCTCAGTGTAAGGAATGGCTGCAAAGATTTCCGTTCACAGTAGCTACATAGAATTCATTTTTTATAGTCGTGTAGTTCATATGTTTTGAGTTATGTTAGTCAAAGTTGAATATGGTTCAATTGTCTCAGTATCAATTCATCTCTTCAGGAGCAAAGTATTTAGAACAAATACTTTTCCAGGACTTCGGAGCTTGAAAGATGTTAATATACGATCACATTTTTGTATTTACATATGAAGTTAATCTTTCGGAGAATTTGTTGTAAAGTGTCGCAATTGCAAGTTTTGAAATTCAACAAATTTCGTTCTAAGAACAACAATATTTATTACTTACAGTTTTGCCACTGGATAAATGAAAGTTGTCCAGACTTGTTGTTCATGCCTTCATTAAAGGGTTCATTCGTTGCTTGCATGAAGTAAACCAAGTCTAAAATTTCCAGACACTTCCATCCTTGCGAAAGTTTAACTCCAAAAACACGTATCAGAACAGAAATGTGTTCATGTCATCAGTGAGAAGTTAATTCACTGATTCTGTAAGGCTTATCAGGAAAGAATATTTCACATTTGTAGAAGCGTAACAACTCTAAAAGGTATCAAAATAAAAAATACCTCCTGTCTTTGTCGAGAATTGCGGATCTTGGGTTTTTTGTTTTGATATTTTCCAACTGCCAAATAAATAGCTTAATAACAACCCTGAATGAGCCCTAAATAAGGACGGTTTTCATTACAGAAAAGTGGCTTGCTACGGCCTTTTTTACCTTATTGGAGATTTATGAAACCAAATTTAAGCATTACTCTTTTCAAAGGTAACTGATTTTCCGAAGTATATAGTAAAAGCAAAGTATAATTACATGACAAAATAGTGTACTCGTGTTTGTAAACAGGTGTGATTCAAAGTTCGGTGCAAAATAAAGTGCGATAAAAAAAAATATCTGTCGGAGAGACATGCCGCTTGCAGATAAATATTCACCGAGGTACCGGATGTTGTACACAGTCAGGAAAAAAATAGATGAAAATCGCGACAAAAGAGGGCGCAACTGCAGATACCACATAATTGACGTTTGCACATTACTCGCACAAAGCAAGTTTAGGGTGAGACATAAAAACTGAGAAATGCAGTCACAATTTCAATGTTAGAAAACAATCAAGTTTCCTGCTGTCATTCTGATTTCAAAACCACACGGTTTTATTAAGCTAATATTTTTTATATAGCGTGAAATGAGGCGTAGCTTGTACAACCCTGATTGTCTATTGAGCAGGCATAGTGCACACGAATGGCCTCCTAGAAATTAAGAACTTGCAACCCGCTGATTTCTGATTGTGGGGCAACTTGAAACCCCGTGTCTACAGAGGTAATCCCCAGCCTTTACCATCGCTGAAAGGCGCCATACGGCAGGAGGTATAAGCCATTTCCGTTGACATGTTGTTCAGTGCTGTACCAGGCGTACTAACACGACCACACACAGTATTGGAATGTGGTGGTGGACACATTCAGCATTGTTATCTGTAGATCATGCTGATATGAAGCAAGTTTCATTTATTTAACGTAGATCTCATTTCAGAAATCCTACTTCTCGTGGTTTTCTCTGCAAAAACGCACTATGTTATCGAGATTTTGAAAAAAAGTATTTCCTTGATGCCATACAAAACCCCGTACCGTGGTGAATATTAATCTGCAAATCGCATGTCAAGCCAACACATTTTTTTTTTTAAATTGCATTTTATTTTTCACCACACTTTTGAATCACCCTGTATATGATAACAAACACTTCAGTAGCAATCCCATTCTGTCACTTCATTTAGATATACAGGGTCTCTTTACAGCTTTGCACATTTATTACGGATACACTGTATG
This sequence comes from Macrothele yani, assembly GCA_039090855.1. NCBI lineage: Eukaryota > Metazoa > Arthropoda > Arachnida > Araneae > Macrothelidae > Macrothele > Macrothele yani. The sequence continues at coordinate 77,030,459 of CM077033.1, read as the reverse complement.
AAAATTTGCAATTATTCTCATTTAAGTAATACTAACGGGAGTTCATATTTATATTTGGTAACAATCTCTTTTTTCACACTTTTGGTCAGATAAAAGAAGACGTATTTACATTATCGAAATGTCTGTAAGTCTTGTCCGGCAGTGGAAGCAATTTTTCTTCAAATACCAATTCGAATTGTAAAAAAATCGTTCTACTACGATAAGAACGAACTGAGAGAATTACGATCTTTGTCATTAGGTATTTCTTCGATGCAGAGCTTCACTCCTAAGAAACGTAAATACAGATTCTATATCAACCCTTTTAAAACGCTGAAAAGTGTTATGATTATTTTTAGTTGAAACATCAGAACGTTCAAAACAGATAAATTTCCGTAATAAATGTAGTACTTACGTGTCTAGATGTCATCGAGGTACAGAGTTTTTTAAGGTGGTAAATTAATGGGATGCTATAATGTTACAATAATTTGAAAATAATATACTTTAATATTTATAATTACTTATGTCGAAGAAAGTAGCGCATCTTATGGAGCTACCACAAGTACAGTGGAAAGGAAAACATTTTCAGAATATGAAAACATGATGCTCTAAAATACTGCAAAATAAAATGCCTTAGTAATTATTTATAAATTTTGATTTACTTCCAATGGAATCCTTAAGAAATATTCTTGACTAAGGAATAACTTTCCAAGAGGTGGCTGTGTTGAAGGAAAATAATTTCTTGGTCCCCAAATAATCCAATATTTCATTCGAATTAAATTAGTGACAATGGTAGCTTCACCGCAGATAATTTTTGCAAAATGCAATTATAATTAGTTGCTTTCAATAAGTGGAATACTGTTTCACATTTTACAGTATTTCTTTAAAAAATAGATATATGTGGCAAGAGTTTCTCATAGATATATCGATGAACTAAATGTGTGAAATTCTTAAATAATTAAGAGTATTAATGTGTTAACCTGTATTTAATGCAACGCTTGCTATATAGAATAAGTTTAGAAAACTTTCTTATCAGGTTATTTTGAAAATTAGTTTTGATAGATAAACATTTATTGAAGTCTGCAGATTTAAATAAGTGAGATTATGACTTAAAGTATTTATAAATAGTACACTTAATGATAAAAAAATTGAGAATAGAACAGATGTGTCCAATGATATGAGTAAAGAGTTTTAGAGTTTTATAAAGATATAACTATACTTAAGTTATTTAGGTAGGGTCCTTCCCCGTACCTCCATTTGTGTTTTGAAATTTCTTTTCAGGTGTGTTTTCTACACAAACGTTCAAGCTTTTTTCTTAGCAGGTTCCGACGCCGGAGTGCTTGCCTGCTTTCGGAGCTGCCTGAAGGACGTCTTTTGAAGCTGGTGTGATTGTGAAGCAAAATTTTAGAATGAATGACTGTGTGCAGTATAAAAGAGGAAAAAAGGTTGCGTGAAAGTAGATAAAGGAATGGGATTTCCCAGAGTTGACCCTCAAAGCCGTTCCATGAGCTGAATGGCGGGGAGCGTTTTAAATGTGTTGTCTGTAAATAATATCTCTGATGCCCTCGCCTTCGAAGGAGTGGGATACAGAGATTTCAGATATCCCCAGCGGGGCACACTCTGTAGTATGTTTCTTCGGGTGCTTTGATCTTTGAAGACAAGAAATATTCATTTCAAAGGCAACAATAAGTGTTATACTAAAAGCATTGAAAGACAATACAGGCGTTGGTACAAAAGGTGTTCCCATACGGTGTAAATGCAAACATGAATTTATGGACTCCAGTGTCAAACTTCTATGTTCAAGAAAACTTTAATTTTTACACAGAATATTTTCCAGTAGAACCGCTCTTAAAAAAATATTTTCCTTAATCGGGCTGTTAGTAGTTCAGATATAGACAAAAGAATTGATGCCTCATGGCGAAATAATTACGTCTTATTGTAAGCAGAAGATATTTTTAAAATGTTTTTATGGTGAGCAGTATCTGAGCACAAAATAATTTTCTACGCCACTTAGTGGCAAAACTATTATTTTCCGAATATAAAAATTCTATAAACATTTCCCTGCAAGAACTCTATCCAATAAAAAAAGTAAAAAAAAAAAAAAACATTTTCTCGTCAATGGTTTAGACATAGAGATGTCTATTAACTTTTAGGCCGATTTGTAGAGATATTACTTAAACGAAAAAGAAACTGACCAAAACAGTCTTCTTTGAAAATGGTGAGGCTGGGCGAAAATAATATTTTGTTTGAGCCCGATATGTAGAAACAATTCTATGGGATAGAACGTACTTTGAAATCGACAGCATATGCTTTTATGCCCTCTAGGGTCGGAATCGTTCATCGCAAAGGACCGGAAAGGCATTATCATCGTTATAAGATTTTATGATTCGCAATATAAAAAGAAATTTTCAAATCACAGTAATAATGGCAGAGTAATTGTGAACACAACGGGCGGAGTGGCGATCAAGCAGAGGGATAAAATGATTCGGTAAGCATTTACTTTTGTAAAAATGACGTGCACTACATTTATATTTGAATCGGGCATTAAAAACGGAGATATCACTATAAACAAAAGTTCACACTAGCATATCCTATCGCCTGAGCAGTGAATTAGGAAAACTGAAATGGCTACACGCAAAGTGTTCCATATGCTTAATTGTATCAGTTGTCAAAATAATTTTTTAAATCGTAATTTTAGGAGGAGACTCACTGTGGAAAATCAGATGATATGCCGCCCTAATAGGAAATGTGTACATCATTTAGATACCGAAATGCTGAAAGATATTTTTTCAGTCGGGTATTTAAAACTGAATATATTGCTGTCAAAATATTGTAAACGCCAACCAGTCCTTACGCTCTCTGATGGCAATATTCTACGGAAGGAAACCTTTAAAATTATATGCGAAACATTTGTCACCATAAAAGTACTCCGACAAAAAAAGTCAAATGCGACTGTTAGAAACATTAGATACAGAGATATTGAGAAAAATAAGATATACACTGCCGGACAATTGCTAAGGACGGATGACAATAGCAACGATAGCAACCATAAAATGGAAGGCAGGAAAATGTGGAAATTAGCATAAGTGCGGGATACAGTAAGACGTGTTGTGCGTATGCAAATTTTGGATTGCCGAACTTGTTCGTGACGTCATAGCGCTGATAAGTGATATAAAGGATTTGACGCGTATTGACCGTTGTTGTTCAAACGCAAAGTTGAAAGGGAAAGAATCAATTGACGAACTTGCAATTTTCAGTATGTCTTCCCGACATCACCTAGATGATTTTAAGCGTGGCCGTATTATTGGCAAGATTGAAGAAGGGCGAAAAATAACAGATGTTGCCAGGGAGTTCAACGTCAGACACAGTGTTGTTTCAAGGCTTTGGAAATCATTTCAAACAAATGGAGAGTGTAGCAAACGTCACGGGGGAGGTCGTGTTCGCAGTACGACACCTGCAGAAGATCGGTACATATTGCTATCAACAAAAAGACACCGGCGCAGCACAGCTAGTGAGGTAGCAAATCAGTTTATGGCTGCTACTGGCAAGCGGATCTCCCGAAAAACTGTCGCCAGACGTTTGCATGAAGGAGGACTATACGCTGCCGTCCTGTTGTGTGCATCCCATTGTCCAGACGTCACCGTACCGCCCGTTTGCAATGGTGCCATCAACATCGCAATTGGACTGATAACGACCGGTCTGCTGTCCTCTTCTCAGATGAGAGTAGATACAGTCTATCGTCTGATTGTCGACGACAACTGATCTGGCGTGATAGTGGTACTGCATATTGTCCAGCAAACATACAGGAAAGGGACCGATATCCGACATGTAGTGCCATGGTATGGGCTGGCATCATGATCAATGGCCGTACGTCCCTCTATGTGCTTCCAACTGGGACTATGACTGGCCAACGATACATTAATGATGTTCTGCTACCTCATGTTCGCATGTTCCATGGTACTGTCGGTGATAGATTCATTTTCATGGACGACAACGCAACATGTCATCGAACAGTCGCTGTCCAGCAGTGCCTTGAGAGCGAGGATATTCAACGCCTCGTATGGCCAGCACGTTCTCCAGATCTGAATCCCATTGAAAATGTGTGGGATGCTTTGGGGAGGAGTCTTGCTGGTCGCCAATGCCCTCCAATAAACAAGGACACCCTCATCCGTGCACTGACAGAGGAATGGGATAAATTACCCCAACAGCTGCTTGATAATGTTGTGCAAAGCATGACACGACGTGTGGAATCTTGCATCGCCCTCCATGGTGGCCATATCCCGTATTGACATCTTACGCCGGAACGCCTGCGGACGGTAATTGCATTTTTTCACGTTTGCGTATTCTGCACAAAATGTCCGGTTTGTCCCTTGAACACGTTCCAAAGCCTTCTGGATTTCAGAGCACAATAATTGTCTTTCTTGTAATGTCCTGGCATTCTGACATTATTTTATTTCACTTGGCATCCAACCACACTTACTTTTTTATGCGCTATATAGCCGTTTATGATCCGTCCTTAGCAATTGTCCAGCAGTGTATGTCTGTCCCTCTTCGGCGAAAAAACTATTCATTATTTTAAGCAGATCATATATTGAAAGTATTTCTGTATAAACCAGTGAAACATATGTAGACGTTGAGTGATTGATCCTACAGATTTCTTGAAAGCACAAAACACTCAAAAAACTTTCGCACGATAATTGCTGAGCTGCCGTTAGCATTAGGCACTGTGTGATAGATGCCTTTGTTTTAAGATTGGAAAGGGGAGAAAGCAAACCGTAATGAAGAATCATTTGGCCGTTTACAGCCGTTTACTACTGACTATTAATCGTGCTCCGAAAAATACAGTAAGGTGCAAGTAGAGCACTATGGTATAGGGGGATGTATAGACGTTTATTTTCTGGGAGAGGGGAGCAAACTTAAAATGAAAATTTTGAATTCCATTAGGGACAAAATAAAAGCTAATGAAAAACAGAATGAACAATTAAAGCATTATTTTCTGTTGTAAATTGATGCAAGCTTTTTTCTAATGTGAGTCTAATTTTTTGCAAAGAAATGAAACATTTTCGAGAGTGCCAAGGCTCTCTTGGCTCTCTCTAAATACCCTCCTTGTAGTACATGAAGAAAATGAAGTTGGGGATAGATACCTATTAATGAAAAAATACGGCGGTGATCTCACTGACCTGTTTGTGAGAGAACGCAGAGGATGTCGCACAAGCAACAGGAAAGTAGGGCGGATGTAGCCGGTTTAATTGAAAAAATAAGCACACTGCTAAGAGGCCAATCACAATGAAGAAAATTCAGAGAATGTGATTAGTTTCTTACATTTCAAGCGGATACATTATGCTATCTACACAATATATTCCTATTTCGAATTTGCCTATTGGCTTTTTTTAATTTGTGGCATATAAAATTTATTTGCGAGTCAAGAGCGAAATAAGTATTTCCTCGGTATTCGTGAAAATATGTATGTCGTTGTCCAACGTAGGGCACTACGAAATGAATCCTCATTTCTGTTGGCTGATGTAAAAATTTTTTGTTGAAGAAATAATGGTTAATAACTGCAAATAATAGCTCAAAGGCTTTTAAATGGTCACTCTATAACGAAGTAAATTTCTCCGTCATTTCTGTCCACGCCAGGATTCGAACCCGGATCCCCTCATTCCGGAGTAAGTCACTCTACCAATTGAGCTACGCGGACGTTTTATTCTGATTCCTATCGGCCTTTATGTCGTGTGCGTCCTTCTGGCAGGTACGTCACATCTCCTGGTACGTTACATCATCTCCCCCTTATTATTTTTTTTTCGAAGTCCTGGAGAAGGGATTCTCTTATTTTTCCTATCTCGCGGTGTAGAAATAACATCACACCATTGCGAGATTTTGAACGGTCGGGTCATCCGGATAGTTCGGGCGCCATTATAACGAAGTAAATTTCTCCGTCATTTCTGTCCACGCCAGGATTCGAACCCGGATCCCCTCATTCCGGAATAAGTCACTCTACCAATTGAGCTACGCGGACGTTTGTTCTGACTACTATCTGCCTTTATGTCGTGTACGTCCTTCTGGCAGGTACGTCACATCTCCTGGTACGTTACAACTCCTAACTAATATGGGGTTAATGGTTCCTCATAGGAGACAGAGTAATCCCAATTACGTTGGACAAACTTACCACGAATCCAGACCCATCGCTGAAAAATGACTTTAGTTCAGGGCCTTAACTATTGCCTACTAGAACGCTGGCTAATAGATATCAGGCATTAAACAGAATCAATTTTGGGACCGGTATTCAGAATGCATTTGTTTCCGAAATGCATTGTCGCTTGAATCCATTTGTTGCATTTGTTGCTTGAATCCATTTGTTGCATTTGTTGCTTAAATCCATTTGTTGCATTTGTTGCTTAAATCCATTTGTTGCATTTGTTGCTTGAATCCAATTGCTGCATTTGTTGCTTGAAACCTCTGTCACCCCAGGCATTTTGCTTTTCGCTCTCGTGAGGTGGCATGCAGCCGAAATCAGCCTGACCTCTAGTTTCAGTCATACAGATGTAGCCTCTTTTTGATATGCAGAATGACGTTTGTGAATTAACAAAAAAATGAGCGAAACGAAGAAGGTAGGAAAGATATACGTAGAGTCAGATACCGGATTGGTTACTAACATTCGTATCAGACGATGCTGGATTCATCATTTTCTACTTAAACATTTCCATTCGTCAGGAAACTATATATCCCACAGCATTTAATTTAATAATATTACGGTGGTAAATAATACACAATAATTTTTCCTCTTGTAACTGTGCCTGACAGGATAATTTATTCTCAGAAGATAATTATCCTTATTTATCGCATATGTAAAACAGAATATGTATTCGTACGTATTACAAATGTGACTAGAAGTTTTGTGTCATAATCAAGATTTCTGACCTCTTCTTTCCGTATCCTATAAATGATAAATGAAAATCAGAAGATCTTACAATGTTAAATTCTGTTCTCATTTCAATCTTTCTATTTTAATGCTTCTGTCCAAGCGAATGTTGGTTAACCTTAATCGGAATTTCACCACAGGGTAAAAATGTGCGCAACACCACGACAAAAGGTTCATTTTTTTGTATAACTCAAACAAAGCAATTACGCAAAACATGAATGATGATATTGAAATTGGCAATGAATGCGTGGCAAATGTCGATAACTGTGACGTGGGGAATCTGACAATTCAGATACTTTGTGGAATGTTATTGCAAATTTATAACATGCATAGTGTGAACGTTTTTAGAATTCCACAGATGAGCCTTACCAGTACATGACATATCTATAACATCATCAATGCGATCCGATTATATACAGAAATGTTTCTTTAAATTAAAGTAATTTCAAAAAATATAAGAGGTTCAATAAGTTGCACGTGTTTTCAATCGTCTTTTTTTACCGTACAAGGTATAGTTTCGATTATGCCTTTATATTTTCAAGTCAAATGCCAAATTTAATTAAAAACTCTTGAGAAAGACAAATAGAAGCATCCTAATTAAAGCGTCCGTCAAAACAAAACTTAGAATGCGCATTGCTGAGAAACGCATAAATAAGAGAGTAAATTGTCACAGCAGTAGCATATGTTATTTCTGAAGAATCGTTGCATAAAGGTTGCTAATGGTTACTTGGTACAACCATCACTGGTTGCGGTGCTTACTATTGCGTGGCATAGTATGAAGTAACACAAAACTGTGATGTCCTAGGAGAACTTGGGGCAAGAGACCGAGAATTGCTGCACAAGATATCTTGTGTTCTGTGAAAACCGTTGCTAATGTCTCAGAATGTCCCATGCATGATCGATAACTGAAATATCAATGAAACCAACAGCCTGAAAGAGGTTTGCCACAACACAAACAGACGCACGGGAGTTATGAGCCACAAGACTGTCCGTTTTGCTACTGGTAAATGGCCTATTAACTGGCTTTTTATAGTTCCTGTCAAAACACTCTTTATGACTGTGAAGCTAAACCACCACCAGAACATTTTATTAAAATGTTGCAGGTATTCACTGAATTCAGTGAATATTGGAGAAACTCGTAATCTATTCTGATAATCTCCGGAGTTTTTCGTATTGAACAGTTCATCCTCAGTACCCGCAGTTTTCCTAATCGTGGAAAACAGACCTTGACCTTGTTCCAAAATGTAAAGTCAGCACTTGAATTTTGAATTATGAAACATTTTTTAGGTGGGCATCATAATTTCTTGTTGTCAAAAGAAGTACTTTGTATTCAAATTTTAAAGTAGTACTGAAGTTTCTTTAACGTTTATTTCAAATCGGAGGAGTAATTCAATAAATTAAGGTGCACACCAACGGACGGGCAGACACACCTGAAATAAGAACACGTTCTAATTTTTCAAAATGTTTGAAAAAAGGTACACATAAGAAATATAAATTTCGTAAAAAATTCGGAAACATATGAGAATGACGCCTCTAATCACTGGATATTTAAACATTAATGTCAATGTTGAAACATTTATATTCTAAAAATATTTACCTGGTCCTGTCATTCTGATATATATATATATATATATCGAAATATTTTAAACATATATGTGTAGTTTTTCATAATTTCTTGGAGCCCCTTCTTCATGCATTTCATCTTCTAATCTAAACACCAAATGTCTTATTTAGGGTCTTGTGGTTTATTCTGCACGCTGGATATGTATGTCTAAAACAGAAATCAATCGTCATATTCCAGATAAAACTTTACATAATTTCTACTCGTGAAATATGGTTATGCAATTGTATATTATTCACGTAAGTATTTTTTGCGTAGTGTAGAGACATTTATTAAAGGTTTTAGTATAACATTTGTAAATTAATTTACCTATATCTATTTTATAAGTGTTCGCAAGAGAGACTATTTTTCTGATTAAGGTAACCCGTATTAAGCCTCCAATATATATTACTTAGCTACTGCGATGATATTTTGCGTAAGAGCTTCAGTTTACCAAAAAGTGTAATTGTTATTTGTTTTTCATTGAATTACGTTTACTATACCGGTATACCAATTTATTATGTGAATTCAATTTAAGTTTAGTATGGAATTGTATACATCGTTGGCTTCGTATTTGAAGCAAGTATCTTCGTTTTTAGGTTGTAATTGATAGGATCTGGTTTGGATGATTTAGCGGACAAATTTGCGGAAGAGTACATCCAGAGCGACATTCATTTGAAGTGCACATTACTTTTGCAATTTCTGTTAAATTTGTCGTGCCTTATGCTTAAGCCACTATGAACGTTTTTTGCCATATGGAATCACTCTGAGCAACTTATTTTTTACGTGTCGGAACATTTAAAAACTTCAGCCCATGTGCATTGTGCATTGTTGAATTGCTGGAATTTTACGCACGTTCCATTCGTTTAAACTCATGGAAAGATATTTAGATAGGAGTTCTGAATATATGATATCACGATTAAAAGAACATGTTAAGAAAAGGAGCTCAATAGGAAGTGATAGAAAGTCTATAATTCATCATTGATGAATAGATTTTTAAAAGGCAGATGGATGCCTGATGTTGATGTTTCAGAGAAAAACGTGAATTTATTTTTCAATGAAATCGTTAAAATCATTGTTATCATAAGCTGTATCGCTGTATTACGTGTTCTTGAGAACAATCTTGTACCTATAAAACCTTTTTTACACATTTGTCGACTTCTTGTAAGTATGTTTGTTTCTCGTGATGCAAGTTTCGGAAGAAACCAAACGTGGTTATAAATCATACACAAAAAACGGTATCAAACAATTTGATTTGTGTTGAAAATGACAGTGCTAATATCATTCTGTAAGAAGTAAGAAAAGATAGTAACCCAAATTACATTGAAAGAGGTCTGCACATTCTGTCACTAAATAAGGCATTCGAGCTGGTATTGAAAAACGACTGGGATAAAAAGTAATGTTATGGAGAACACGCTTCGAGGAGAAATAACAAAAGATTATGTTTTTTCTGTATAAGTTAATTTTCAAGTACCACTTTGATTGAATTCTGATCCTACGAAAACACCACATTCAATCTCTTAGGAGTTATAGTCCCCACATTTACACTTTTATCAATGCATTCAAATTGCAAATAATCTTACTTCACGTTTGCATTCAAATTACTGTTCCTTTACTTGAATCAACATTTTCAACATGACAGGGGGAAATGCATTAATAATGAGAAATAGCAGATGAGAGTCGATACGGAATAGCAATTGTTTTAGGCTAGCTTTTGGTTTGTCATTCCTCTTTGTCCATGAAATATCAAACGGAAAGAAAGGAAGGCAAATGCGATAAAGTAAGTAGTAAAGAAAATTTAAGGACTGCAATAAAGGCACACTATTTTTCAACTGGCAGTAATTAATTGATTTAAACAGACCGTTCGATATTAGCCTACAGAGACTGAATGTTGTAAATAGGAAGTGTATCCGTAATTTTCGAGAAACTGATTCTGTAAATAAATGGAAAATGACAAATCCCCGAGGATTTCATAACGTCTGGCCGCATACCGCTGGGATCAGCCAGAATGCTTTACACAGTGTGCGGCTGCTTCAGTGACCAGCACGATCCCCCGACCTCTCGGTAATCGAGCATCTACGGGACACAATTTAACGTCGGTGGCGTGCCATCCCAACCCGAAAATTGAAGATGAACTGTAGTCTCGGATCAAATTCACATGCTCCAGGATAACCCAGGATTTTGTTCGGACTCTCATAGCCTCGATGCCACGTCGGATTCAACGCTGTTTCGCCCAAAAGGGGAGTAACACTAGTTATTGATCATACTGTATAATACACCACTGGAGCTTGGTCTGTATGTGACAATTAAATCATTTGTTCAGGACCTAGTTGGCTATCCGTGTGTGTAGTTTGGTCGGTATTTTGAGTATTCCTCCATGATGTGGCATTTTCTTTGTCAGGCAGTGTATATTATTGAACAGTTTGGTTAGTTTCCAGTTTTATTCCGATAACGTTTTCTCGTTATGCATCATTGAATATATTTCTGCTGAGCTATTGCCGTTACCACTTTTGGGTCAACGTTTTTGGAAGACACGACGTCTGATTTAATTTAAAGGTAGTTCTTTACGCCAGATTTGCTTTCCTCCAGGTTATGTCATTCTTCGTGGATTGAACAGTTTCAAGAAATATGATTTGCCTTACTTTTGGAGGGTTCTTGAAATATTGAACGGGCCGGAAATATAACTTTGACATTCCGTGAACGAAAATATTTTTTTATATATAAAGTTTCCGAAAAGGCATGCGAAACTTTGTAAAAAAAGTGCCATTTGCTGCCACAGGGCAGTGTTTCTTTCCGTGATGGCAGTGGAAATTGTAATTGCCGTTTCTCTTTGGTTTTCAATATGTAAAAAATCTACATATCTGGCACGAGGTTCTTACTGATATTCAAATTTCAGAACAGGCATTTATTTTTCTTGTCTATCTGCATATGCCCTGTAAATACTGTTACGTTGAAATATTTCCCTTCTATTGCCTTCCACATTCTAATTTTGGAAACCAATGTAATTTGTGTTCATTCATATATATTTATCAGTAAAACTAAAGTCATCCTTGTGTTTCTGCTGAATTCAAGAAACATACATATGTAATTCAAATTCCTGACTAATGTTTTGGAAGCATATCAGTGACGATTATAAAATCAAAAAGCAATTACAACTCTCGTAAAAATAACGAAAATACACAATTTTAACATAAAGGGCAATATTATATATGCACTAAAGATAAATTGTTGGAAATAGTAAAAGAAGCGTGTCATTATGACCAAAATTATATTGCAGAATTTAATCAATTTGCGGCTCCCCATAGTGTTGAAGTTTGCAGTATAGAAAGCAAAAAATGTATTATATAAGTTTGTTTTAATGAACTTTCAATAAGTCTAACTGGAGCACGGCGTTTCATTTGTAGAGCTGGTGAAAACTAGCTTGAAATTTCTTCCGATTTCTGAGTTTGATAATAACTTTCTGTGATGAGTATATTGGAATTAACAGCACAGGTTCTTAAAATGTTAAATAAAAACACCTGCATTTCCAAAAGTGTTTGCACTCAAAAAAATCGTCGTCACCTGGGACTCTTCAAATAACAAAAATATTTTCTTGTACTTAAAAGCTTCCGCCACACAACGAAATATTTTCAACGGAATTAATGCAAGCTGCATTTTTGATACAGGGCTTCCTGATACCTAAATGAGTATCAGCAGGATAGGGCCAAATTCTATTTTGTCAAAACTACTGTGACTTCATGCATCATTCGATAATTAGCAAGATTTTGGTTTTTCGGTAAAATACGTTGTTAAGGCCCTTTAATTCCTATTTTGGTTTTTGTCGAACGGCCAACCATCGCGAAGTTTCTTCTCAGTTTCTATGACAAAAAGATGAAGCATCTTTTGTTCTTCAAATAGAATGGCGACCTGAGCGTGTGCATCGGTAACAGGTAACTTTAGTCTGTGCCAATTCGACGCTGTTTGTGCTTTTTCTGCTATGCTTTGGGAATGAATGATCATCTGAATGCATTTGAACGGCAACTCAGGAGATATCCCAGACTCAAAAAATATTTTAACTCACATGCATACGACAAACTTTTTATCTTCCTTTATCTAATAGGCTCTGTTTGTATACTGCGGAAATATTACCTTTATAAATATTGCGCTCATTTTTTATCACCGAAGATCGGCAGTTGTTTCGCATGCAACTGAAAGACTAAAATAGGCACCGACACAAGTAATCACATTAACAGACGTCCCCCCCCCCCCAAAAGAGACTGATTTTCGTATTTGGGGAACACCACGCTTACGTAAGGAACTAAGAAGTAAAAAATTAATATATGTTCCCACCGTACCGTGAAATAATACTCTATTGAGGTTTAATGCAGCCAATTTATTTAGCCGTAGATTATTTTAACAGCAAAAACATTTAGATTTCAGAATTATGTTAGCTTCTTCACCAATTAGGAAACACACTGGCCGTACCATCGTAGAGCAATTAAATTATTGGGCCATGCTAAAAAGTCGCAAAGTAGGGATGTAAACGTTATAAAAGAAAAAAAAGATCTAGATTTCAGAATTATGTTAGCTTCTTCTCAAATTAGGAAACACAATGGCCGTACCATGGTAGAGCAATTAAATTATTGGACCATGTTAAAAAGTCGCAAAGTATAGGGATGTAAACATTATAAAAGGAAAAAAAAAGAACCAATGTTTTTGTATTTTCTCAGAATAGAAAAAAAAGTTTTAAATGAAATGCAGGATCTTCATTCATAAATTTGTTCTTCAAGCAAAGCACCGAAATTATATTACATGTCGAATTTTTTTTCAGGTAAACATTTTGAAGTTAAATTTGTTTAGTGCACAGAGAATAAAATTTTCTTATGTAAAACTGTCTGAGAAATAGCAAACTTAGTAATAAACAAATCAATATTAAAAGAAACCTCCTGTCTCATTAAAAAAATGGATTAAATACAGATATTTCGTTTCTGAATCAAAAACGTTTGTTTCTGTTTTTTCAATTCCTCACGAAACTTGTCAATTTGACTTAAACGCGAAGCATAGTTTGTTTCATCCTGTGGAGAAACGCAATTGTACAGGTCACGGAACAAACGAATTTAGTTAGTTAGCTTTCTCAAATTTGTTTTATAAAACCTAAATATTTAAAATTGCTGTATTTGGAAGGCTGAACTGGACGGTACATCTCTCCACAAGACGAGAAAGAAGCAACGTTTTTCACAAAAAAGGAACGGGGAAAGGTATGTCTAATATGTCCTGGAAGATATAGATTTTGATGCTCATTTGGTTATGTATGTTAAAATTGCTATTTCAAAAAAAAAAAAAGAAAAATAGGTCAGTTTGGAATAACTAAGTATAATAAATATTTTCTTTCGTTGTCTTGCTAATCGCAAGAGCAAATCGTTTACTTGCAAAGGTTAGCATGCATGTCCATTTCATAAAATAATATGAAACTGCAGTATATCTCAGATATTACACTAAATTCGCAGGTAAATAGAGAATTTAATGTGAAACGTAATTTGTTTTTGTATTGAAAAACAAAGACGTTACTGCTATTTGCGCGCAAGAAATGTACGTCCCTGGCTGCCAGATTTTAAACTACGGGCAATTTTTTTCCAAAATAACACTTAAAGTTGGTAATGTTCTACCAGCAACTTTGAAATGAACCGAGCGATTCAAATCTTTTGAGACGAATGCCGGTCAAGAATACATACTTCCTCAATGTATTCCGTCGGTCCTGGGATATTTAAAGTAAGAGATTAGAAAAGAAAACACCTCCGCGATTGTCAGGTGACCGCATACAAATTGAAATCTAACTTATCACATTGACAGAAAAGCATATATATTGTGTTGTGTGATGACATGATTTGTCTATACCCTTGTGCATTCCCTCCTGGTACAGGGACTTGTGCATGCCTCAGAATGAAGCAACTTCTTCTATTAAGTTCTACAGCAGGTAAACGAATGAGAGCCCAAATAGGAAACGCAAGGTCTCATTCCTTGTAAATCAGCTGATACTAAGGGCTATCTATCTTCCGAACTAGGGGAGTAGCATCGAATGTCATTCGTTTCAAAGCTTAGAACAATAAAATATAAAACAGATCGTAATATCGGGTTCATGGGACTTACCAAAAAAGTTATCAAACGGTGTATCCTTGACAGCAGGTAAAATACTGAGGAAAATAGTGAAAAAAAATCTATTACTAAACTTAATTTTTTACAGTGTGGTTGCAATACTTCGAAGGTGGCTCTGAATACTTTCACGTAGCGTAAAACCATGACTAGTTTTATGTAATATTGGGCCTTTTCATTAATTTGCATATGACGAATGTTCTCACTTGCACATGTAAATGTACCAGAACACTTAGGCTAATAACTGTGGAAGTATTTCACTGAGGGATCACTTCTTAGATTTGACTCCAGTGAAAGGGGAGACAAAGGAAAGTAAATGTATGTACGACATCATCTTTTGTATATAATGTAGAGCAAATAACAGGGCATCAGTCCGAAGCAATACCAGAGAAAAAAAAAGCAAGACGAGAAGGTGATCAACCCAATTCTAAGTAAGACCACCATGTGCTCTAAGGAGTGCTATGTGTGCACTACATCCATTGCTGGGAACAGACAAATCCCGAATCGTTACGCCCTAAAACATACTGCGGTTTGCCATTATTCTTCGTAATGACGGCTTTCAGGATAGTGTTGGACGGCAAAATCAATTCACAGATCCGCACGGGTGATTTAACGGAACAATGTTTCGTCAGGCAGGTGCTATGCCAACGAAAAAAGCGAAGGAATGAGGAGGAGAAGACTGCTTTTATAAGTTCGTACACTCAAAAATATGTGTTCAGTGGCGATGAGGGCGGTGTATATATTCAACTTTAAAGACAAAATTCAACAGTGTTTCTGGAGACAAATGTGTTTCCAAAAAACTATGGGAATAAAAAATTCTGCAGATCTGGAGATAATCCGTCACAAAGTCGAGTTCAGCCCTTTCATGTAACTACAATATATATTGTTCACAAATGAGATGTATTAATTTCTCACAAAATGACCAATGCTGATTTCAGCAAGTAAATAAAGGACAACGAAACTGAAAAATATGTTGAAAACATAGAAAACGAAGGTGATGTTACCTCTTTGACGGATGTTACTACTTCTGAAAACACTTTTTTGTTTGGGAAAGAAAATTGCCAATTCATGTCTCACAAATTAGTTTTCCGTGTGATATATTTTCCTAAATGAATTAGTTGTAGATTTTTCTTTAATTTTAGACTAAAAATTGCCTTGTAAAGTATGAGGAGTTTTCTATAAACAAAGATGAAACTCTGTTTTCAAAATTTTATTAGGTATATCTCTGCAATTCTTACGAAGTAATGGAACAGATATCTGATATTGAAACTGCCGATTTTAATTTATTTAAAAAGAAATGAACATATGCATTGAATGCGTTTCGTAAGGTGTAAAACTCCGTTTTTGTGTAATTTCAGTATAAATATTTTGCTGGTTCCGAGAAATTCTTTCAGACTGGATTCTACTATATTTATAAACATGAGCAAATATACTGTCATATAATTATTTCTGCTAATTATAAACATTCACACTACATGCTTGTTTCCTTAGACCAAACATTGTCGGTAGAAGAAAGTGTGAATCTTATTTGTCTCAGGATTATCATGGATTCTAATAACATATGAAAATATAAATGCAATATTTATGGAGAAAATGTTGCGTGTGGCGTTAGAGTTGCCGTTAAACATGATGTCTAACTAAAAAATGTTGTCTATGAGACAATCAATTATTGAAATTTTCTAGGAAAACTTAATCGTTTTCTTGCACTATATAACTCGGAAAAATATTTATTTAAATTAAAATATGTATCATTGTTTTGAGGAAAGGTATAAGGACATCATTATTAAAAATTTGGCAACCTGCCAAATCATATGTTCTACTTCACTCGTATGTAAGAAGTGTAGCATTTTTTGCAGCTTGCAAATATGTCAAAATTATCTCTCCGACCGTCTCGCGAAATCCAAAATATCAACTTCGAAACTCTACTAAACTTGTAAGCAGTCAAGTCAAGATCTGGCATTTCACGTTTCAAAGATGCCGTCAGCAGAAAAATCACTCTTGCAGCGTTTAACCTTCCCCGCTTTTACGGTATGATACCTGAATCTAGAATTTGCAATGTGCGTAGGTCAAAATCTCATGGATTTCGTTTCGTTCAGAAAATTCAACACGTTCCAGATTACATCTCATTTTGTTTCTACGATGAATACAATATATCGAAACTTTGATTATTAGTATTACATTACATACAGTTGACAGTGTAATTCGTAGCTCAAAATTTATTTTTAAAATCCATAAGTGGATGTCTTAAGGAAATAATGTTTCAGAAATATTTTAGCACTTTCTATTGTAAACGCCAGCTGTCTCTAATTCAATTGCTCTGCATTGTAGATACCTGACTTAAACGGAAAGCTGACAGAAATTATTCGAAATAGTGAAACATCTTATTTATATATTTGGCAAAACACCAAATTTCCAGGAAAGCTTGAACTATAATACATTTTTTCAGGCAATGGCTTAAGCTTCACATATTCATATCGTGTTTTTTAATGAAAATACTAAAACTTGTATAAGTTTTCTGTAAAATTTCATAATGAAAATTCCAAATCAAAGTCAATTTGATTATATTTGAAAATAAATCAAAGCACGATAAATACAAAATTAATACACAGAAGAAGACACCTTTGTTCGTTAGTATTTTAGTAAAAAATATTGTTGATATCATTATATTTGGGTAATATTTGTGTTTTAAAAATGGAATTTATCTTTAATATCTTAATTTCATTTACTGCAGAGATATATTCAGACAAAAGGTGTCCCACTCCTTGTTTCACGTAATTTAAATTCGAACATTATTAAAGAATCTGCATGTTTTAAATGTATTGAAACGGCCTAAAATATTATCATGAGTGAGTTTATCTTTGAAAACATTTGGAACAGAAAACATAAAGCGACATATTACATTTTACCGTTCATTCAAGCAAAGAAAAGTTAAATCACGATTCTGTGTAAGTCTGTACTTATTCAGTTTTCGAAAAGGTTCTTCCGTGGTAACCCAGATTTATGATTACTTAAATAACTGACATATTTCCCCTGCTCTGTAAATTTTTTTCTAAAAGCTTTGCATGTAACGCATTTTCTTTCATGTTGAATAATGCATCGGTTTTAACGATCATAAAGAATAAAATTTTGTGTTTCACCGAAGAGATAAATTGTTGTTAGAATTTTCCTCTATTTCCTAAAACAAGAATATGGAAATTTCCTTTGTATTCAGTATTAAATTTAACACCCATACTAGAAGAATGCTGCACAAAGTTTTTTTAACTTCATTGATTGAAAATGTAACGTACTGAATTTATGTTATGAAAAGACGTTTTCCATGCACATAAAGCGAAAATGTCCAAAGCAGGTTCTCCAACAGTGTTTTTCAAAATTTCATGAACGTCATGAAAATTTGAAGACTAAGTAATTATTCATTGCACTTGTACTTTGGCGTCTTAGATTATTTCGTCGATAAAATATAACTGTGTGGGAAAAGTGCGGCGTACAATTTTTAAATCATACAAATTAATGGGGGAAAGTGCAAAAATATAGAATTGTTAGATAAAAGGAAAGAAGTTTTCCGAAGTATTAACCTGCGAGTACCATGGTTGGCAGCAGTTGGTCAGGGAGGCTGCAGTGATACCAACGGCCACCACGGGAAGGTTCCGTGCGTCGGACAGAGTCGTTACCTTCGATATTCTTGAAGGCCCTCGCACAGGTTTGTAACATCACCAGCGGTGGATCTACGCATCTCATGAGAGAGCGAGCCTGGGCGCATCGGAGCATATTGCCCATGGTCACGATCGTTGTTTTAGAATTTCGGTATTACAGTGAAAAATTGCATCACAAACGTGACATATCTGCAAATGCTTAACGTTGTCTTTTATTAAAAAGAATGAGAATTAAAAATTGTTACGAGGTTGTAACACCCGTCTTTTAAATCTCAAAATAAATCTGCGGATTCTGTGTGTTTCTTTTTTTAGTCAATAACTTTAGTAACACGAATGAACGATCGTTGGAGAATATTTCTGAGTCGTAGCATTTTGTGGTCACGATCGTTGTTTTAGAACTTTGGTATTACAGTAAAAATTTGAACCACAAATGTGACATATCGCTTTATTTATCATTCTTTTTATTAAAATAATGAGAAATAAAAATGATTAGGAAGTTGTAGCTTCCGGTTGTTAAATCTCAAAATCAATCTGCGGATTCAGCAAGTTTTTTTTTTTTTAGTCAATAACTTTAAGTAACAGGAATGATCGATCGTGTGATAACGTTTCGGAGTCAGAGCATTTTTCCGGTGGTCACGATCGTTGTTTTAGAATTACGGTATTACAGTGAAAAATGACATCACAAATTTGACATACCTCTGCAAATGCTTAACATCTTATTTTTATTGAAAGAATGAGAAATAAAATTATTACGTGGTTGTAGCTCCTGTTTTTTTTAATTTGAAAATCAATCTACGGACTCCATATGTTTTTCTGTTTTTCAGTCAATAACTTTAGTAACAGGAATGAACGATCGTAGGAGAATGTTTTCAAAGAATACGTTATTGTTTTTAACTCTTACAAAAAATATCTCACCTAATTGTAGTGAAAACTATATATATATATTTTACCTCCAGAAGATGAATATGAAACAAGTGTTCACTGTTACCATAATGGGCAGCAGCACCGCAGTAGGCATGTAACAAATTATTTGTTTTAAAGTAACCCCGAACATGAAAGTGGTGATGGCAGAAAAAGATTGAACTTTTCCCACATAGGAATATGCAAAAATAATTAATCTCTCAGCATTTATTAACTACCCTAAGCACCATATTACACTGCTGGACAATTGCTAAGGACGGATCATAAACGGCTATATAGTGCATAAAAAAGTAAGTGTGGTTAGATGCCAAGTGAAATAAAATAATGTCAGAATGCCAGGACATAACAAGAAAGACAATTTATTGTGCTCTGAAATCCAGAAGGCTTTGGAACGTGTTCAAGGGACAAACAGGCCATTTTGTGCAGAATACGTAAACGTGAAAAAAATGCAATTACCGTCCGCAGGCGTTCCGGCGTAAGATGTCAATACGTGATATGGCCACCATGGATGGCGATGCAAGATTCCACACGTCGTGTCATGCTTTGCACAACATTATCAAGCAGCTGTTGGGGTAATTTATCCCATTCCTCTGTCAGTGCACGGATGAGGGTGTCCTTGTTTATTGGAGGGCATTGGCTACCAGCAAGACTCCTCCCCAAAGCATCCCACACATTTTCAATGGGATTCAGATCTTTTTTTTTTTTTTTTGATTGCAGGTTTAACGACCACCGTGAGCAACTCAATGGGCTATAAGCAGTCGCCCGTCCCTAATTTAGGGTCACTGGTTCCAGGGAAGGGAGAGAGCCAGTGCCGTAAGACAAGCACAACATCCATGCCTGACCGGGATTCGAACCCGGACCCCTTACGGACGAATGATCGGAGGCCAACGCCTTAGACCACTGCGCCACCGGGGCGGCGATTCAGATCTGGAGAACGTGCTGGCCATACGAGGCGTTGAATATCCTCGCTCTCAAGATACTCCTGGACAGCGACTGTTCGATGACATGTTGCGTTGTCGTCCATGAAAATGAATCTATCACCGACAGCACCACGGAACATCCGAACATGAGGTAGCAGAACATCATTAATGTATCGTTGGCCAGTCATAGTCCCAGTTGGAAGCACATAGAGGGACGTACGGCCATTGATCATGATGCCAGCCCATACCATGACACTACATGTCTGATATCGGTCCCTTTCCTGTATGTTTGCTGGACAATATGCAGTACCACTGTCACGCCAGATCAGTTGTCGTCGACAATCAGACGATAGACTGTATCTACTCTCATCTGAGAAGAGGACAGCAGACCAGTCGTTATCAGTCCAATTACGATGTTGATGGCACCATTGCAAATGGGCGGTACGGTGACGTCTGGACAATGGGATGCACACAACAGGACGGCGGGTGTATAGTCCTCCTTCATGCAAACGTCTGGCGACAGTTTTTCGGAAGATCCGCTTGCCAGTAGCAGCCATAAACTGATTTGCTACCTCACTAGCTGCGCTGCGCCGGTGTCTTTTTGTTGATAGCACTATGTACCGACCTTCTGCGGGTGTCGTACTGCGAACACGACCTCCTCCGTAACGTTTGCTACACTCTCCATTTGTTTGAAATGATTTCCAAAGCCTTGAAACAACACTGTGGCTGACGTCTAACTCCCTGGCAACATCTGTTATTTTCGCCCTTCTTCAATCTTGCCAATAATACGGCCACGCGTAAAATCATCTAGGTGATGTCGGGAAGACATACTGAAAATTGCAAGTTCGTCAATTGATTCTTTCCCTTTCAACTTTGCGTTTGAACAACAACGGTCAATACGCGTCAAATCCTTTAATCTCTTATCAGCGCTATGACGTCACGAACAAGTTCGACAATCTAAAATTTGCATACGCACAACACGTCTTACTGTATCCCGCACTTATGCTAATTTCCACATTTTCCTGCCTTCCATTTTATGGTTGCTATCGTTGCTATTGTCATCCGTCCTTAGCAATTGTCTGGCAGTGTATAAAAGCTACAAAATTTTTGTCTAACATTTCTTTAAGAATTAATAAGAATTTTTATTTTAGCCAATGTACTTGCGCCAAACCAATAATGTGAATCCCATATTTATCTAATCTGTTATCCTTTCTAGATTTGAATAATGATTTTACCGACACAAACATTTACATGATTCAGGCACAAGTTCTGGATGCCTGATACCTATTGACATGTATGCATACAACATATGCTCTACTTTTTTTATAAACAGCTATTGTTTTTCTCAATCTCAAGAACTCCCCAGATGACTTCCAAAACGGAGGAAATCCACCTTTTGGCAGAACTCTTTGGTAGTATAGACTTGATCACATCTGGGCTAAACAGATCCAGACAATTGAGAACATTAGGGTTTTATGTTCGTTTGTGACATTAAATGTGTATAGCGACTGCTTTAATTACTACATATCATGATACCATTGCGGATATAAACAAGTTCGTTTTTATACATATGTAATAAACGATATTATAGGGTAAACAGCAAAGTCATGCTGTTTCGCTATAGTATTGATTTTCTGTACTTTCTGTTCCATATCAGGTTCGATCCTTTACAGATTGACCTGTTTTTTTTTGTTTTTTTCTCTTGTTTTTCAATCCTGATACACAATAAATTTATTTATGAAAAATCCTGGTCCAATTCATATATCAAAATTTCATTATTCAATTATTTTTCGTTAAAGTATCATCGCATGCTTGTGTTGGGTTTGCAGTTGCACTTTTTTAAGTTTTTTATGATTAAGCGATATCAGCAGTTAAATAAAATATTAGTCGGCGTGATGTCGTTTACGCAAAAATTTAAAAATCTTGGGTTTAATTCCGTAGAATGAACTTCGTCTGGAGAGTAAATAACTTAATCCCGTTGAAGTCAAGTGTGCAGTTTTCGTATAATTGTGATAGTTATGGCGCAGTATTTTAACATGCAAAGATGGGTTGAACTCAAAGGTCAATGACCACGTAGGGCAATAAGTGAAAAATGTAAAATGCTCTTGCCTTAATGAATCCATTAAATGAATTGTCGCTGCATGGGCTTCATAACAACCATTAACTTATTCAGTTTTAAAGTGAAAATTCAAAAGTCAATTTCCTAATAGCATGTTTCATTTGTTGTCATCCGTCACTTAACTTATAAGTGGAGCATGTAACACTTCCTCACAGAATTTAGCACCTAGCTCACTTGTAATCATTAGTCCATTTAACTTTCAAGTGAGCTGGTAACAGCTTCATTGACTTTAGCAATATGTTGATTGCAAAGATCCTTGATACTCAGATGTTATTTCATTTGTTTAGTGAGTAATTTGAATATTTTTGTTATTTCTAGGAATATGAACTTTGAATGAATAATTTATTCTCATACTGTGTGTTTCATATTTCTAACACATGAGTTTCACTTCATTTATAGTCATATTAGCGAGAGGCCAATTCAGTTCAGGATGATTGTAATATTTTTATTAACCTTTAACCTTTCAGGGTGGATGAACCATAAGTGATATCCTCACTAATGCTTCATGCGGTCTTAAAAGTTCATTTTGTTTTAAACAAAGGTATGATAATTGTTCTCAACTGTAAACACTCATCCTTTTTAGGTCAAGTAAGCCTTTCGCGATATAAGATTAACTAAACAAGCGTTCATTAATTTATTCAAGAAGAGTTTGGTATAATTAGCGTACAATGAATTTTTTTGAGCGGGGTTGGAATCAAATATATAAACCACTAGAATACTGCAGAAGATCGCCTTCTTCTGAAAATTTTGACGTCGCTGCCTAGCCTTTAGAAATTTCAACCGTCACTTTGACATTGCTCAGTCACTAGTCTTGCTGATCTACAATTAGACGTAGTAACTGCATACTATTGAAGATGTCTTTTTCAGGTAAGGTTTTTTTCTATATCCTTACATTTTCTTTATTTTTCTTCGGAAATAGATCGTATTGCTCTTTTTCTTCCAAACAGTTCTTTTCTTCCGTTTAATTGAAATTAGGACCGCTAGTTAAATGATAAATACGAATCGTCAATTTTAACACATAAGGAAATTAAGAAATACATTTTAGAAGCTCAATGGCATAGTTCAAGGTTAGTCTTTGCCAATCTCCTCGCTTTAGATTTCGAAACATATTTCAAAAAGAGAAAACGCAATACTTTTTGTTTTTTTTTCTAATAAACTTCAGACTTGCAATGGATAATAATATTTTATAATACTTATTTCTGGATTAAATGTAGTAAAAATGAATTTCACAATTCAAGTTGTTTTTTTTTTTGCTTTGTAGATTTAGAAAAAGCACTTAAAAAAAGCTGAATTTTCCGATGACGAAGAAAATGATGTACCTGTGATAAAATCTAGGAACTCATAAAAAAAGCAAGTGAAAACTCCCCAAAAAAACCTCTCACCATATGATCTCGTATTAGTTCAAGACACCGTGACATGCAAATTGATACCTCCATATTCCATTTACGTCGGAAAAGGAATTGCGGTGGAAATTAAAGAATACAAAAATAATTTCTACATATGCTTTTCAAGAACGGAGGATGGCAGTGTGAAGAACAGGTTTAATTTTGCTGTTGAACAAGTTGGAATGCTGAAAAAGGCCGTGGATGCTCTTGTTATGTACCTAAAAGATTACATGTGAAAATTTTGTCTCAATGGAAATATTTTGTGTGTATTTATATGTTTATGTGGCACATATTCAATTTTTATATAATAACAAATAACGACTTTTTAGTATTACGTGCGAAAGGCATAAATCAGGAAATTCGTATATGCAGTTTTGTTAAAAGTAAAAAAAAATGTGTGATACATAAATATATTACCGAGACGGCATGATATATTTATTGAGTTCTAAATGCCATTCGTGAAATTTTATATTTACCTTAAATTTCTGAGAAGAAGGCCGATCTTTCATAGGATTAGACTATTTAATATTATGTGATTGACAACATTTATAGGATTTTTGCTAACAGAATTTTATAATTCTTGATTTCGAAAATGGTTCATTTTTTCAAACGAGTGTCGGCGTTTAAAGGATATGCTGAAACACATACAGCCGAAATAGGTTCTTACTATTCAGATCCTTTGCGTTTTTTGACAGATGTTCGAAACCAAATTGCTTACATTTTAACAAATAATAGCTTATCACTAAGAATACGATTTATTATATGTTTAGCTATTACATTTGCAAAACTCACTGACGAAGGTGAAATCTTGAGAGACTTCTACTTCTGTTCTTTCGCAGAACGTGTCACTTCAACGTTTTATGTAGACGAAAAGCTTGATAAAGCTTTTGAAAAAATTTTGCATTCAATCGAAAATTTTGTTTAATTTGGCAGCGGATGGAAAATCAAATTTCTAAAATACATAGATATCCATGTTGGAAAATATAACTCTTTATCAGGCGGTTGTTATAGAACTAAACTACCAAAGTTTTTAAAGAACAAAAAGTGTATATTAAACATAAAATGCAACGACAATTTATGTTTTATTTATAGCATTTTGGCTAAACTATATCCTATCATTTCAAATAAAAATGTTATCAGTTCGTATAAAAAATATCTTAAATATGTTGATATTAAAAATATGACATTTCCCATGACAGTCGATAAAATCAAACATTTTGAAGAAAGAAATAGTTTTTCCGTTAACGTCTTTTCGTATCATAAAGAGATATTTCCTGTGTATATTAGTAAGAAACAAATAAATAAAGAGACAAATTTACTACTGCACAAAAACCACTTCTAACTCATTACGAACTTCAACAGACTGATGAATAGCAGAAATGGCATACATCACTTCTGGAAAAATTGCTTGATAGGTTTCCAAAGGCGTGAGACATTGTTAAATCACATTGAAATTTGCTTGGAGAATAAGTTCCAAAAACTGTCTGTGCCTAGTATTGAAAATTCAAAAATTTACTTTGATGCGAAGCATAAAATGGTGAATCATGAATTTTGTATATATGCTGATTTTGAATGCATAACTAGAAAGGTACATACGGTTATTCCTTGTACTTCTAAAAGCTTTATCGCAGATATAGAGAAGCATGACCCTATCAGATATGCACTGATTGTAGTAAATAACAAAAACGAATTACTTTTTAATAGATACTATTCAGGTAATGAAGTAATGAAAGACTTTTTTTACGTACTCAAGAAATTGCCAATGGTTATCTTAAAAAACTTCAGAAAAACATTCCTTTAATTAAAGAATCGGTAAATTATGATGAGAGTAGCATGTGTCATATATGCAAAAAAAAACTTTTAAGAGAGCAGAAAGAAAAATTCTTGAGCACAACCAGTTTACTGGAATGTTTCGTGGATATGCCCATCAAATATGTAATCTTCATTTCAAAAATACGTATTTCGTTCCAGTTGTTATTCAAAACCTGTCAGGATACGATAGTCACTTTATTTTAAAGAATATTTCAACATGAATAGCGAAAGAATAACAAATTATACCCGTTAGTATAGAAAAGTTCACAACGTTTACGTTAGATAAAATAAAATTTATTGATAGTTTCAACTTGTTTGGTACTTCTCTGTCAAATTTAGTTGAAAACTTAAATAATAGTAAATACAATTTTCCAATTTTCAATACGTTTTTCAAAGATTATAAAAATAGGTTCTTATTCAGAGAAAAAAAGGAGTATTTCAATACTCTTATTTCAGTAACGAGAATGTTTTATATGAAACTAACTTACCTACTAAAGCATGCTTTTACAATAATTTAATGAATTGTGATATATCAGATGCAGATTATGAGCATGCGCAACTTGTTTGGCAAGCATTTGACTGCAAACTATTTGAAGATTATCTACGGATTTATCAATATACTGATGTCTTACTTCTAGCTGATGTTTTTAATAATTTTCGTGCATTGTCACTTAACTATTATCAGCTAGATCCTATTCATTTTTAACAGCTCCAGATCTTTTATGGAATGCGGGATTAAAAACATTTGGTGTCAAATTGGATTTGTTTACACAAATTGACATGAACTTATACATTGAATTGGGAATTCGCGGGATTAGTTCCATAAATAAACGATTTGTAGAAGCAAATAATCCCTACATTCCAGGTTTTGATAGCTCAAACCCTGAAAGCTATATTTTATCAATAGACTGTAATTATTTGTACGGATTTGTACAATGTACCAATCTTCCAGTAGGAGAATTTAAGTGGTTATCTGATATAGATATTTCAGGTTTTAACGTAGAAACAGTGCCAGATGATTCGGATTTTGGATTTATCTTAGAAGTTGACCTTTTCTATACAAATGCCATACATAGTAGGACAAATAATCTGCCATTAGCCCCAGAGCACATGCATTTGTCATACAAAATGTTATCGGAATATCAAAAAAAAATGTTAGAAAGTTTAAACATGAAACTTCAAAACAGAATTAAGAAATTAGTTCCGAACTTGTTTGACAAAAAGAGATACATAGTTCATTATCGAAATCTGAAATATTATTTAAAGCAGGATTTGATTTTAGGTAAAGTGCATCGAATTTTATCCTTCAGACAAATCCCCTGGTTAAGGGACTACATATTATTTAACAATGAGAAACGGACAAAAGCGAATAACGAATTTGATAAATCATTTTTCAAACTTCTGAATAATTCGTTCTATGGTAAGACGTGCGAAAATGTTCGAAAGCGTGTAACTGTTAAAAGTGCTCTTTCTCAAGCCCAATGTCAAAAATTTATGTCTAGCCCGTCACTGGATTACTTTGAATGCATAAATGATGATTTTGTGGTCTTCAAAATGAAAAAAAACAAATCTTTTTTTAAATAATACTCTTTATTTAGGATTTTGTGTATTGGAACTTAGCAAACTTCACATGTACAAAACATAATATGATCACTTCAAAGCAATCTGCGGAAAACGTTGTTCTTTAGCGTACACGGACACAGATTCACTGATCATGCATATACTAACAAAAGACATTTATGCTGATTTAGGCACTAAGTTCAGATCCATTATGGATACAAGTCTATATCCCGTATATCATTTTCTATACAGTAAAGAAAACGAAGGTAAATTAGGATATTTTAAAGATGAGACGAAGTCAATTCTCATAAAGAAAATTTGTGCTTTAAAGCCAAAGATGTATTTTTAAATTTTTGGGAATCATAACAAAAAAACTGCTAAGGGAATAAAGAGATGTGTCGTGGAAAATTTAACTCATGAAACTTATAAACAAGTGTTGTTTAGCAATCAACTACTGCGACATTCACAGTGCCAAATTATAAGCAAGAAACTTAATTTAACGACTGTATTGCAAACCAAGATTTCCTTGAGTCCATTTTATGACAAAAAGTACATAGAAGATGATGGGATTCATGTTAAGTCTTTTGGTCACTTTTCGTTGCAAAATACTGTACAAGTATGAGTGACATATAATATGTATATTTTAACACTTATTACCGTATATTTATACAACAAAGACACTATACAATAGTTTTCTTTCATTGTAGCACATTTTCGACCGATAGTCTATATGTATCTTCAAAGGACTGAAGAAAAAATTTGGTATGAGCGACTTGATTTAACTGATGCGATTAATGGTGATGAACTTAATGCCATCATAAATCAAGCCTCTAGAGGCAACTGGCACAGAGGTTATTTAAACCCAAAAGATATTGAAGTGTTTGCAGAATGTTATGTAGAAACAATATTATTAGCGGAAAAGAAGGATGAAAATGATAGACTTCACTTCTTAATAAATGTTAACGATCATGAAGTAGTGTGTTTGTAAGTTCAAATGGCCTAAAATTTAAAAAAATTGAAATATTTTCAAGAAGTTTTCATTACATTTGTATGGCATCAGTGTGTTGCATAAGTTCAGATATATTCCTTTTAAACGCGATGCATGCAATGACATGTTATAGCTGAGTCAATTTTCAATTGTTAAATTTTTAGTACCTAGTGTCGCTGTAAATACAAAACGCTGTTTGTGTTGGTACTCGATTTTTAAAATTATTAGCTTATTTGCACTGTATTTCACAAATGTGCTACTGCTAATTGTATCAGGATCATATTTAGTTTATTGAATTTTATGCTGATCATGTATTGCATTTATGTATACCATACATTTTATGTATTATTTGTAGTAGTTGTCTAGTGCAGTTGACTGCTTTTACTTTGTGTAGACCATCAGCATCTTCTTTAGCGTCAGATGGAGGTATTTTAAAAGTATTTGTTGCACCTCATGATGAAGTTCCACATGCACATTAATATTCCTAGATTTCGTACTAGCACTTTGACGGGAATTTGTGAATTTGACATTTTATGTATTTTATTCATTATATGTACTGCATTTATGTAATGCATTCTATAGAAATTGTATATATGTGATTTTCGCTTATATTTTTATTTTGTCTTTGGGTTTTATGTACATATTTTGTGTTTTAGAAAATAAAGCGGTTCGCTGCCAAAGCCTGTGTGTCGATTGCAGTTCGTTTGGAAAATTCTGCAGTCTGTCATACCTGCTTTTTCGACATATTTGAAATCACCAGAAACTCCCTATGTCACAGTGTCGAAGCATAGAACAAAAGAAATAAAGAGTAAAAAGCAATGAACGTTTGTAGGTAAGTTTATAAGATATTTTTTAAATTCTGTATACTTTACCGTAGATATCTTAAGGAAAACTACATGTAGAAATAACTGCACATTCAATTTATTGATAATAAATTTATTTAGAGTTTCATAATATGTAGTTACATTGTGTTGCTACAACATTTTCGTTCAAGATAAACGGAAAAAAGAAACATGAAGTAATTTATCAAATCACATTCTTATGAGCACAACGAAATATCGCTTTCTTCTTTTTTGTAAGTTTTTATTTGTTGATGACGTAACAATTTGTAGGAAAAAGTTTTTTTTCTTCCTTTGAGTTTATAACCATTTCTTTAGCTGATCTAATGTTCAGGATCTGCTAATACAACACATGAACACCATCACAGTCTTATCAATAACAAGGTCAAGATAGGTTAAGAGATGTGAATAGCTTGATCGCGTTATGGTACACATTTCACCACAGTCGTACATGCTTTAAAGTGATAGCTATTAAGATACTAAAAGGTTAGCAACATATTAAAGTCTTAAAACTTTCTGAAGGATTACGTCGAGGAATTCCATTCTTTTTCAAAACAATTTCATAGTTTGTGACGAATTTTCATTCCGAAAATGTTCGATCTAAAGGGCGAGTATTTCTGTTGATTGGTGAATGAATTTCTCTTACAATCTCTCTATTCGTAAAAACTTTAAAATAAGCAGTTTTGGAATCACGATGAGAAACATCTGTTGAAAAGCTGACGGCGGATTCAATGGCTTCAAACATTGATTCATATAACTTCGTACTACAATTCTGTACAGCATACGGCTCAGACAAACTTGATCGAGATACAAATACAAATCCAAATTTTTCCATTTTAGGTGTAATGTGTAGTCAAAGAGAGCTGTTTGATTTGATTAGTATGCGCATTGGATTATATGTTTCAACCACAGTGCAATCAGTTGTTTTAGTTAACCAATACGCATTCAACTAATGTAATGATAAACAGCTGATAACAGACTAACCAATAATATTAAAGCTTCCTCTGTTTTTCTTTCTTTTGAAAAGTGACCTAGTTTTTTTTTAATTCCATACATGTCTGATATTTTTTAAAATTTAACTTGCAAGCACGTAACTTTAGGTGACGAGAGACAAATCTTCTAACTATTCGTTCGTTATGCCTTCTGTCTGTTAAACTCAATTCATTAAGACTTTTTCCTCTAACTGTTTTATAGAGAAAATATAAGCAAAACAATCCACAGCTTCTCAAATTAGCTGCCTGAAAAGTAGCTTTATTTCATTTCACGTTATTTGAATTTTTTCTAAGAAATTTAAATATTGACTTGTTGGTAGGTTTGCTACCATATAAACAAAAATAATGACATGTAGAATTTTTAAAGAACAAAGCTATCCAGTGTGAACCTTTTTTTCTCATTGGATCTAAATTTACAATAAAGGAAGAGTAATGGTTTCTACACTGAGACAAACCATCAGATGGATACACGGCATGAAATGTTGAGTTGATTAGTGGATCACTGCATGCTAATTTCCACAGAGTATGCGTATCCATTAATAGTCAGTAAACACTCCTCATGATTTATCGATTTCAATTGTGTTTCGAAATTCAGCGTAAACTATAACATTACCTGTTTCAGGCAGCGGTTCTGAAAACTTTAAGTCTATGGAGAGGTTACCATTTGAGCTAATGCTAGAATGTAGTTCTCCAGAACTGAAATTTGGGCTTAAATCAAACGCATAAAGACTGAGTCCGTTTTTATATTCTTTATAGCTGATATTTATATTTTGACTGTAATGAAATCTTGTTAAATCTGTAAATAAACTTAAATAATTGCGTGCGTATAGATCTTGCTTGTAATTTGGTGTATACGGTTTTAAAGGAATTATCTGATTATCTTTTAATAAGCAAAGGTAGTTTAAGTTGTAGTTTTTGAAATTAAATGGATTTTTGTCTATCGCTCCATTAAACGCAATGTTGCTAACGAGTCCAATTATTAACCTCGTTGGTAACTGTCCAATGAAAGCATTCGCAATCGTTGATGAATGCAATACAACTGAAAGAGTAAATACCTTCACATCGATTTTTCTGATGGGAATCTTCATTACTCCTTTCTCCAAAGTTTTCTCGATAGCAATTAAAACAGAGGGTAAAACATCAACTTTACGTATGAATATAGATGCGTGATGAATAACAATCTTGTAGTTATCAGCGTTAGACATTAAAGCAAATGCATCCTTTGATCTTTCGAGTCTTATCCTTAAATTCATACCGTTTGGCAACAATTTAGATTGACTCGCGAGATGAAGTACTCCGCTTAGGTCGACGATCTTGCTTTTTTTACAAAGTTCAAATCGTGAGGCTAATCCTACATTTAGATTGCTGTCGGGATCAATGTCATCCAAGTGCAAAAGGCGTGTCAGCATAAAAACCTGAACTCGATAACATAGTTTCTTGAGCCTTTTTGGAAACAACAAACTTTCAATAATGCTTCTGTATGCATAATTATTTTCTGACTGCAACAGTTTATCATTCAAAAATACTGAACACTGGTTAAACATCGTGTTTAAAATATAGTTAATTACAGTTACTGTTTCTGCTTCTGGTACATTATTACCATTTTTCTCTAAAGGTTTTATTTGCAAGTGTAAAAAGCTATGCGCTAAATCTAAGTATTGTTCCCCACTTCCGGTTATGAAAAATTCTAGAGGACTTTTATCTGTTAACGTACCTATTGGTTGAAACTCGACGAAGGTTGAATTTTCAATAGCAACTTGAGTAGGTCTTGTAGAAAACAACTCTAATTCACTTTTTAGACATGGACATGACTTGGGATCCATGATAGATATTTTAAATCAAATATATCTTTGTAACGAGACAATTTATTAGGACTTCTCTTCATGCGTTTACATGTAGAACTGTCACTCTTTTTAGATCGATGTTTCCTTTTTATAGCTCGTCCTCTACCACTTTGCTCGAGTTTCTGCAATACGTCAGTTCTTATTTTTCCAGCCGTTTCCTTCAATCTTGATTTTGCAGCTTCACTTAAAGATTTTCCAGATGCTAAATCTGACATAACATTTGATCCAGTACTAAATAAGTATTTTCTTACATATCTTTCTGCTTTTGATAAAATTGGTGTGATGTGTCTTAACATATCACCGAATAATCCATATCCACGCTGATGCATTGGCCCAATAAAATACAAATTTCTACCAACTTGATCAGCGTAGTGATCTGAACATTTCCAGTTTTGCAATTTCATGATATTCTATTAAGAAGTCTTAATTTTAATTGCACAGACTCAGTTTCCGCAGCGCAGAGATCACTCCATAAAAATACATCAAGTGAAATGACAAAGTCTTCAAAAAATTCCGTTTTTATATTCTATTTTTAAAGCATAACAAAAGGAAAGTTTTGCCGCCGGTGAAAATTATATTGGACCCACCGCCTGTTCTCAAGTCAATTTCTATTGTGTCTAAATAATTTTTTCGTACGGGAAAATATAGAGGTGAAGTATACCGTTTTACTATTCGGTCTTGTGTCTCGCTCATTACAGTAATTATTCTCAAAAGTGGTGCAGCAGTGTCACCTACGTGATGTGAATCAACTACATCACTATAAACAAAAATTTCCGTGATTCCTGCATCTAATTCTACGGCGTAATCACTTATATAAAGCCCTGCATCAAAAGCATATTTTTTGAAACCTAAGAGATTTTTTAATCCATCACTAAATATAATTGTTTTCTCATCGGGTACTGACATCTGAACTTTTTTATTTGCTAAAAGTCTAAAATTTGCGGAATTAATGACATCAAATAAATCTTTCAGCGTTGTGTATAATCCAACAGGAATATGGAAATTTTCTGTTTTCTTTATTCTTTTCTTAATTTCTTTTGTTTTCCTTTCCACAATCGTAAAATATTCAGCTTCGTTGAAAGCAGTTATCTGATGATATTCGAAAGTTGCAGTTTCTTTTAGAATATGATTTGCTAAAGGTAGGCTGAGCATACGCAACAAGGAAGGTGCATTAGTCTCTCCAATGTTTATATCATAATTTTGCGGTACAGTCACCGTTACTTTATTTTCAACAATATTTAGCGAGAATGTTATAATATGTTTCTTCAGCACAAGTAAAATATTTTTATTTATGTTTTCAAATATGTTTTCGCTTACATCATGCTTTATTGAAGCGAGAGGTATGATATATTCTTTATTTTGAACTAAAGTTCTATCAATTATTTTGAAATGTTGATTTGAGAAATTAGCTGTAGTTTCTCTATAATGAAAATTTTTCATAGATTTCGGTCTAAGAATTATGTCTTCAATAGGTAAATGCAAGACGTATAGAAGTTTCTCAGCCGTGCTCGACGATATATGGATTTCGTAATTCTTTTCTATATAAAGCGTTACGGTTTTGTCATCATTTAACTCAAACGAAGCTCCATCAATTTTGGCAATTGTTTGTATATTCCTATTAATAATATAAAAAAGATTAAATAATAACACAAGGAACTGTACACCAACTATATATAAGATAGTACAACTGTACTAGTTATCCGAATTTATTGGCGTATATATAAAATCAAGGTTTCCAAGCTTTCGCACATCAACCAGATGGCTTTCTCAAGGAAGGTAGACAGCAAACTGCAAACTGGATAATAGAACGTTTCAAGAATTTGAACGCGGTGAGTTGACTTGACAATAAACGAAGAGATGCGAACGTAATTATTCAATAAAAACACGAGACATCATGTTCGTATTGCACGCGGAATCCTTGGAGGAAAAAAAAGGCATTCATTATTTGAAGAATTGGTTCCAAATTCGTGGTAATTCTAGCGAGACGCTATCATTGCAGGCCTCATCGTTTGTAATGATCTCCAATGTTTCCCGAATGGCAGTGGATTTTGGAGTAGAGTAGGCAGCTAATTTCTTTATGTTATCCCACATAGGATCGGCGGACTTGAACTGGACTTCTCTGGACAGGGCCGTGGTTAATTTTCCGTTCTTTATGTCCCTCTTATGCTCGTTGACTCTAATTCTAAATGAACGTTTAGTCATCCCAATGTAGAATCGCTTGGAGCCATCCGGATATTGTAGAGGGACGGCATAAACACCTGCTTCGTTGAAAAATGGGAGCTCGTCAGTATTTCGCTTAAGCATAGCATATAAAGGTGTCGGAGATCTTATGCCGACACCAAGGTTCATCTTTCTGAGCACGTTCTTGAGCTTATAGGAAAGATTTGGTACGTACGGAATAGAGCCCAGATAGCGTAGCCGCGTCATAGAAAGATCGGTATGCCTCTCTTTTGTTTCTTTCGATATATCTATGTACCATGTTCGGATCGTATCCTGCCTCGGTTGCCAAATTCATAACGCTTTTTAATTCGCTTAGTCTAGAAGGAACATCGGAGGAGATGTCGAATGCTCTTCTGATTCGATAACGGAATAAAGCTGTCTTGTAATCAGCCGGGCAGAATGAGCTACGGAGCATCAGGTTGGGAACGAAAGTGGGTTTGTAGTAGACTTGTGTACGGAAGCGATTCTCAGGCGATTTACTCAGTAAAACATCCAGATAAGGCAATGCATTATTGTGTTCTAACTCCATAGTGAAATTGATCGTAGGGTGTATATCATTGATTTTATCCAAAAAGAGCGGGAGAGTCTCCTTTCCATGAGGCCATATGAAAAATACGTCGTCAGCATATCGGAGCCAAGTGGTAGGTCTTGGGGTAATGCTGGTGAATATGTGCTGCTCGATTGGGCGAAGGATGGCTTCCGCGAGAATTGCTGAAAGTGAAGATCCCATCGGAGCGCCATTTGTTTGTTTATAGATTTTTCCTCGGAAACTATAGTAACTAGAATTTGAGACTAAATCCATTAATTTGAAGATGCTGTGGCAAGATTCTTGCGAATAAAGTGCTGAATTATGTATAGCTTCTTTTAACGTTCTGATGGCTTCCGGCACGGGGACCGAAGGATAAAGAGAAGCCACGTCGAAACTACCGATAATGTCATGCTGTTGGACAGAGAGTTGCTTAATTTTCGTAATAAAATCTCGAGTGGAAGTTATTATAAAGTCCGATTCAGGGAGGTGATTGGCCAGAAATTTGCAGAGTGCCTTCTCTAAATGATACGTCGGTGCGGATCTCCTTGACACGATGGGTCTCAATGGATTATCGGGCTTGTGGTGCTTCAGTCTTCCAAAGAGCTTCGGGATCTGGGGGCCTGGTGGCAATTTGACGGCTTTCTTGAGATCCTCCGGGATAGCGGCCATCCTTCGCCCAATCGAGCAGCACATATTCACCAGCATTACCCCAAGACCTACCACTTGGCTCCGATATGCTGACGACGTATTTTTCATATGGCCTCATGGAAAGGAGACTCTCCCGCTCTTTTTGGATAAAATCAATGATATACACCCTACGATCAATTTCACTATGGAGTTAGAACACAATAATGCATTGCCTTATCTGGATGTTTTACTGAGTAAATCGCCTGAGAATCGCTTCCGTACACAAGTCTACTACAAACCCACTTTCGTTCCCAACCTGATGCTCCGTAGCTCATTCTGCCCGGCTGATTACAAGACAGCTTTATTCCGTTATCGAATCAGAAGAGCATTCGACATCTCCTCCGATGTTCCTTCTAGACTAAGCGAATTAAAAAGCGTTATGAATTTGGCAACCGAGGCAGGATACGATCCGAACATGGTACATAGATATATCGAAAGAAACAAAAAGAGGCATACCGATCTTTCTATGACGCGGCTACGCTATCTGGGCTCTATTCCGTACGTACCAAATCTTTCCTATAAGCTCAAGAACGTGCTCAGAAAGATGAACCTTGGTGTCGGCATAAGATCTCCGACACCTTTATATGCTATGCTTAAGCGAAATACTGACGAGCTCCCATTTTTCAACGAAGCAGGTGTTTATGCCGTCCCTCTACAATATCCGGATGGCTCCAAGCGATTCTACATTGGGATGACTAAACGTTCATTTAGAATTAGAGTCAACGAGCATAAGAGGGACATAAAGAACGGAAAATTAACCACGGCCCTGTCCAGAGAAGTCCAGTTCAAGTCCGCCGATCCTATGTGGGATAACATAAAGAAATTAGCTGCCTACTCTACTCCAAAATCCACTGCCATTCGGGAAACATTGGAGATCATTACAAACGATGAGGCCTGCAATGATAGCGTCTCGCTAGAATTACCACGAATTTGGAACCAATTCTTCAAATAATGAATGCCTTTTTTTTTTTTTTTTTTTTTTTCCTCCAAGGATTCCGCGTGCAATACGAACATGATGTCTCGTGTTTTTATTGAATAATTACGTTCGCATCTCTTCGTTTATTGTCAAGTCAACTCACCGCGTTCAAATTCTTGAAACGTTCTATTATCCAGTTTGCAGTTTGCTGTCTACCTTCCTTGAGAAAGCCATCTGGTTGATGTGCGAAAGCTTGGAAACCTTGATTTTATATACGCCAATAAATTCGGATAACTAGTACAGTTGTACTATCTTATATAAAAAAGATTTCTCTCTGTGTTACCATCGTCTAATGTTAATGGTATATTATATTTAGCTCCCCGTATTTCAGCTATTTCTATAACGTCTTCATCATGTACCACATCGTAAGCATTATTACTTTCAGTAATATTAAACCAACTTCTTGGGATGATGATCTCTGTTAAACCTACTTCCCAGGCCCCAGATAGTGTCATAGGTTGTGAGAGCTTCGTCACAAAATGTCCTTGAGTATTATTGGGGAAATATTTCATGCTCGCTGTGCTGGCCAATGTTACATAAAATTCTTCACCCATGATGCACTTATCCAGCAATTAAACTTTTTATTAAATCCAAGTCAACGAACATAAATTTCCTTTTTATTGCCACGTCCTCTTACTTTTAATAACTTTTTCAATACGCCACAAGTCTTTTGCAGGTTTTTTACTTTTTGCAACTCCTCAGCATAAAACTTTCCTTGTACGATTTCACCTTCCATGTCACGTATTATATAGGTTGCTGGGTAAGAAGGAATTAACTCGTGGATGAGAAATATCTCCTTAGACCATCCCGGTAAGTAACCTTTTTTAAAAGCATGTTTTACCTTTGATATACGAACTTGATCATTGACAGCAGAAACAAATCTTTTTTTCTTTTTTTCTCCATATAATTTTTCAAATATCTGACCATGATGTTCCTGCCTAACCTCTGCAGGTGGCATTCCTATACTACGATGTATGCTCTTATTGTAACTGTGAACAACATCTGATAACATATCAATATATTTATACGATGATCGATGAGTGAATATTCGAAATAGTTTTTGCTTCAATGTGCGATTTAGTCATTCAACAAGACTTGCTTTAGTATTACTGAAAGTGGTATAATGTATAACGTTTGACTTTAGAAAAAATGTCTTCATCTTTGTATTAAAAAACTCGCCTCCCTTATCGGTTTGCAGTTTTTGAGGCTTTCTCTCTCTGAACATATTTTTGAAACCAGATAAAATAGAATCAGGTTTTTATATTTTAAAAGGAACAACAAAAGCATACTTTGAAAATACATCGATTACTGTTAGAAGATACTTTGTACCTCTGTTATGTTTGGAAAAAGCTTTTAGATCAATTAAATCCGCTTGAAATAATTCATTTAAACAAAAGGAAATAGTTTTTCTTCGCGAATAATTAAGTCGAACAGGTTTGTGCAAGTTATAAGTGTCTTGGGACATTAGCCATTCTTTTACTTTTCTATAAGGAAGATTGCTTGATTGAACCAATTTATTTACACCACTAAAACTTGCAGGGTGTTTGTAGTAGTAGTAAATCGATTTTAATAACTTAGCCATTTCATGTTTGGA
The DNA here is from genome assembly GCA_039090855.1 of Macrothele yani. Taxonomy (NCBI): domain Eukaryota; kingdom Metazoa; phylum Arthropoda; class Arachnida; order Araneae; family Macrothelidae; genus Macrothele; species Macrothele yani. Next base: position 76,992,799 of record CM077033.1, on the reverse strand, counting down.
GATTGACTTCGTGATCTACTTGGTAATGCACTTCGGGAAACACGATTTCTTTGTAGTAATCTGTTCGCTCCTTATGCTAAAGAAGTCTCTGAGGTACTTTTTCTACGTCCATTTGGAGAAAACGTGTCAAAAAACACAGAGCTACTTAATCTTGTGCTAGGAGAAGCTGTTACGTTATCCCTCAGTCGCTTGTTTCCAATCCATTCATGCGGAAGATTAATAGCTTTAATTGTTTCGAAAAATGGTTGAAATCCTAGCGGTGTATTATCACGTTTACGGTTTCTCATAAGATAAGAAAATAAGTCTACAATATTACTTCCAACAACAGCATCGCCATTGATAACAAATTCACATTTGTCATTCCATCTGGAATTTCTTTTTTGAAGCAGAGTTAAAATAGGAATAATATACTTCTGATATAACTGAGGCACTGTTAATACTATTGATTCCAATACCGGATCTTTACTTTGCCGTTGTTCATCAGATCAAAATTCTTCATGCCGGTATGCTAACTGCTGTTCTGCTTGAGGAGGTACTAAACTCACTGGTATAGGTGGTTTAGGTGCATGAATTGTTTTTTTGGTATCTTGTAATCAACTAACTCAACTCAACAACTTCACTTTCACATCATCAGGAATTGAGTATTCATCTAATAACCTTCCAATATCATCTTCCAAACGTACAGATGGCTTTTGGAACTGATATCCCTGGAGGAGCTCGGGAGGAACTAAAGCCATCTTTTGCGCCATAACTTATATCCGTTTTCCAATTGCTTTTCCTATTAAACCTCCAAGAACTGATAATACGGTCGGTATTATCAACGGCAAAAATCCACCTGTTTGACTACTTAAAAGTTTTCTCTTTTTTATTAATGGAATTTTTGCGTTGCCAACTTGACGAATTGTATTTTTATATTTCTTTATTTTATGTAAATTAACAGGCAAATTTCCAGCTAAAACATTGCGGCAAATTTCTCAAATAGAATGAATCAGATCCTTTGAAGCTGTTTTTAATATAGCTTTCCTCAGCAAAGGAGATGACTTACTTAACAGCGCAAGTAAGTGATAATTCCTTTTTATGTTTTTCATTGCTTTGGTAGATAAACCCAGTACAGACCGTTGGCATCAGGAAAACAAGATTCTCTTAATCTTAGATTGACGTCTGTTTCAGGACGAAAATCGAGTAGCAAATAGCCAAACTTTTGACTCGTTGCTTTTTTATAGGCATCCATCAAATATGGTGATTGATGAACGAAAGCTTGACGAGCTAAACACTGCAACTGACTTAAATCTCTGTTATTTTTAAAGAACAAAAGATAATGCGTATTTAAACTAATGTCACGCATTACTCTGTTCCGTGGAAATAAGTTCTGCATTATTAGTATTAAACTCCCGTTAGCGTGATGAGAACCTACTGTAAATAAGTACGCCAGTTTTTCAGTCAAAGGGTTCATTAAGTCATCAATGACAAGTAGATTCACATTGTCAAAAGTTTCAAGGAAACCACGTTCAAAAACAATGTCTCTCTCTTCCATAAACCAAGGCTGATACATTGAATAACACCACATAATCCTTTTAATCGGCAATTCATAAATGTTATGATGAATCATTTTTCTGACTGTAGTTGTCTTCCCCGATTGTGAGGGACCAACCACAATGCAAGTGCTAGGATGTTTAAACTTCATTTATGACAAATCAATTTAAACTTATTTTCATATAATTGCACGCCAACTACATAAGCTTCCAATTGTCCTTTCTCATCACGAAAGAAGTGCCGAATGTCATAGATTTTTTCCCTCTTTCTTACACTGGTGAAAACAATAACTTCTTCCAAGATGAATGGATTTAGAACAAGATGAATTTCTTATGTTAATCTCTGACGATGTCGTCGTTTCGACATAAACAACCAAATTAACGAGAAAAACTACATCCAAGACAACTGCACACACACCAAAAATTATTAAAGATACTTTCATGTGATCCATTTATTGAATCACATCAATCTCATATAGAAACATAAATTTAATAAAGAAAATCGTTTCGGCTTTAAAGCTTTCCGCTGCGCAAATGAATTCTTAGGCATATGTGATTACTTATATTTGTACGGAAGTTTTCTAGTACGTAAATGTGTCCTTGGGACGTATGCTAATAGTTATATTTGTTGCATTCATTTCGTCATTTCTAATGACCAGACATTTTTTATACAATAGAAATTGTAACTGCTAGTTCGTTCAGTCGCATTTTCACCCACATTATTATATCTTTGAATTTGTGATTAAAATTGCCAACACGTGTATGAATCCAAGAAATGGAGATGTGTCTGTTTAGCCCAGATGTGATCAAGGCTATACTACTTTCGTAAATCTGAAAGTAAAGCCTAAATAATAATATGTGGCTTTAGATATTTCATGACGTCCATAACAAGTTTGAATTCACAGCCAGTTACATCAAATTTAGTATTTAAATAAATATACAAAAATGCCGTTGGAGTATTTCACGATGTTCACAAGTTTTGACTTTACATCAAAATACTACATTTTTTACTTTTTTGTCCGTTAATATGAATTCACAGAAATTATCCATTTCCTTTTTCTTTATCTTTGTGAAGCCATGAAATTAATTTCTGCTTTCAGACTTCCTTACGTTCGGTATTAAATTAAAAATAATTTATTACAAATTATCTTTTCATATTAAAGTTATATTTCTGAATCCATGACTTAGTTTTTTTCCGCGAGCCTTAGCTTGCCTACAAAACTAGGTAAGCTTTGCTTTATGGAGTATTTGTCTTCCATGCATGTGTTCGGCTGCAAGATAGGTGAGGTGTTAACAGTCCTGTGTTCCGAAACGCTTACCAAAATGTTCATGCCATATACTGAGCGAGCTCGTTAAAAGGATTAAGGTAAAAACAGCAATGCGTAATAAGAGAGCATTTAAATGAATAGTGGAATTCAGTAAGGAGATAAAATTAGATGCGCTCAGTTGAAATCCACGTATTCTCCTTTTATGTATTATTTAACGATGGCAGTTAGTGATGAACTGATCAAAATTTCTTTGGAGTTAATTCATTACTCATACATTCGCGAATGATAATTTAAATGAATGACCATTCAATTTCCACCTCTCTCGGATTTCCCACTGCTCTTACTAAGTATATCAGCCCCTGCAAGTATCAGTCCTAATCGGAAATTGTCAACTTTTCAGAAGTTCACGAGCCAAGCTGAAACCAATTCACCGTTCATAAATGGATCTTCCATCTTCATGAACGTACATGTATCATCCACACTTAATGGCAACGTAAAAATCTTGAAATTCCAAGGTAAGCTAAGGAATAATTTAGGTTTGCGAATGGATCTCAGATTGTCATGAACTTATAATTTAAAATTTAAATATCATTCTTAAATTATGGCTATATTTTTAAGCTGTTATTTATAAAAATATAAATATTCTTATTAATCTTAGGACAAGACTAAATTATCGTGAAACTGAACAAGATTTTTATTTTTTATTTAAGAGAAGTATCTGCACGGTCGTATCAGAATAATATGGCCACCTACCTAATAATGTGAATATTCTCGCTTGGCCCGGATGACAGCGTCCAGACTGCGAGGCATGGACACAAGGAGGCCCTGGAAGTTTGCCGGATGCGTACGTGCACATTCGGACTGCAGAACAGAGCACGCAAGTCCCGCAGATGACATGGTTGTGTGTCGGCACGTAGAACTTGTCAATATAAATAGTCCAAAATATGCAATATTAGCTGCATACAGTTTGCTTTTTTGAAGATTTCAATCTTCAAAAAAAAAAAAAAAAAAACTGTGTGCAGCTAATATTGCATAACGTGTTAGGAATCGACGGAAATTCATTCCCATGACAAACCCGTACCTTATATTTCGCAAGTAAAACATAACAAAACTGAAAAGCGTTTGTGGACCTCAAAGAAATGCAAATGGAGAAAAGAACGAGACGGAAGTTGAAGGTAGTGTTGTAAGCACCGGTCTAAACTTTACTTATTTTATAAATGTTTGATACTGGACAATGCCCCAAACAAAACTTTATGAATATTCCTAAAAGCCGAAGATTGAACAGAAAGAACATTTCCGATTTTTGCTGGTGCATAAATTGGAAATATGAAGATTACAACGTTTTCCGATATCTTTGGAGATACTGCAATAATTCATGAAAGGATTTTTGAGAGAAAAAAGATGAGCAAGGAAAACGTTGTAATCCTCAAAAAACCTCTAGCGCAATGGAAAGGGCAACTGTTATGATATGCAAAAAATAATACTGTGAACAAGTTGTTACTTTTGACGAAGTTTTACAAACCTCCCAGTAGTAATTTGTTATTGCCCCAATCCACGTTTCATTTTCATTTCTAGCGAGCGTTATAATTCTAAGGTTCTTTTGAGTGTACAGTGTATACATTTGCATTCCTTTATTTTCACGTCGTTTTTGAAATTAAATTATACCAAAAAGACAATTTACCATAATTGGGGGTTTTCTCAATTTTCATGTAGGTATAAAATAACTTTTTTCCTGAGCCCATTCACAAAGGCAATTAAGCTTGTTGAAATCTATTTGCAGATTTGTGCAGTGGCATTGGCTTATTAAAAGTTTTCCGAGATGTGTCCGGGTTGAAATACCACTGAAGCATGGGTGACTTCTCTGAATTACAGCATTGGCTCTTTTTCCTTTCCTAGTAACCGATGGCCTTAAATAGTGATGGGCTACCTTTTATCGCCCATTGAGTTCTTAATGGTGATAATTAAACTCCACTTCCCTCCAAAAGAAAGTTAAGATATGTTACTCCTATACGACGTGATTGCATTTTTTATTCAGCGTTTTTTATGTTACCTCAGTAATTTGGTATTCTAGTTGCAAGATCTCTTTAAAATGTAATTTTGCCTCATTTATTCATTCTTCCATCTAACAAAATTCAATCACTTACTTACACTTCATCTTTTGAAAGGTAACAGCTGATGGAAGAAATATATATTCTACTTGCAAATAGTCACTAAAGTAGCATATTGATCTGGGAGTAAACTAAGATGGATCGGAAAATTTATGTTAAATTTGTAGGATTCAAAATTAAGTCACGCAGAAAATCAGGGTGTGCAAACATTAATTGAGATGATTTAGAAATAGGAAGGAAAGGAATTTAAACAAAATTCCTATTCGCTTATTTAAATTCAGCAAATTGTGCCTCAGTGTGATCAAAGTTCATGCAACTTTGTTCATGAAAAGTAAAATTGTTTTATACTTTCTAGAAATGTAAACTTGTAGTTCATTTGATCTTAATTACATCAACGAACACTTAAGAGGTCAAAAGTAGGTATTTCCCTACTGCCGGAAAAAGGCATGGAGTTTGACCTTTCCGATAACCACGATGTTCTTTAGATCTTCTAATTCGTATCGATATTATTTAACATACGTAAAGAAATTTTACTAATCAGGGAATCACTTGCTGCTCCAGTTCCGGATAATTAAAAGTCCCTGCGTGAAACCCTAATTATTAGAATTTAAATAAGAAATATATGTTTGTCATTTTACACAAAATAGAAAGAAGCAAAAGAATATTTCAAGGTGTTGTGCAATTTGAAAAAAAGAGATAAGAAAAGAAAACCAAAACAACACACGTAAATCAAACATTCGAATAATAACAACTTTATCTATTCTTATGTTCTGGAAATGATGAAAACAAATTGTCGAATACTTCGATAAACATAATGTAAATATCTCTGATATCTACGAGATGTTGTGTAATGTTAGTTTAAATCTTCTTCGATGACTTGAACCTATTTAACTCAAGGACCGTCTTGCGAATACGGTAGAGGAAAAATGTCGACACCTGGAAAAAAACTTATTTTGTAAGATCATGATGAAATTTAATTATGTCAATAATTTTACCACTTCCTTCTTCATCGGAAATCAATCATTTGTCTTCTGCTACTAAAATTTAAACAGAACAGACTTTCAAAGAGAAAAGGATTGCCTTCCAGCATGCGTCGAAAACCACAATGACAAAAAATTGCTAGATTGTTGACGTACCTGGGCGTTGGTATTTCAGTTCTAAATATTCAAGAGTTTGTTTTAAGAAGAACTGCTTTCAAGATGAAATGGTAGATTATCGGGCTCCATATTACATATGATATGACTGCAGCAGCAGAGTAGGACCCACTGAATCCAGCTGGTCTCAGAGCACGGTATATCTTTTACATAAAATTCAAATTCTATGCTTTTCTACCTGTTGTAGCTATTCCAGGTAAATACCAGTGTTAGTTAACGATTTTATAGAGGCCCTTGTGATTCTTCCGAAAAGTCAGTAGCAACCTAATAATAAAAAATGTAATGATGATTTGGCTAGACAACAGAATGCGGTGACTTGACAATAAATTAATAGGCGCAAACATACTGTCAAGCCCCCTCTTCTCAATGAAACAGGTGTTTATTCCATCCAACTACAATATCCGGACAGTTCCAGGCTATGCGACATCAGGAAATGACCAAACGTCCGTTTGGAACTAGAATCAGCGAATATAAAAGGGATGCAAAAGACGCGAAAATAATCACTGACTAATAAGAGAAGTCAAGTTCGAGCCCCCGGATTCTATATGGAGATATGTAAAGAAATTAGTTTCATACTCCACACCAAAATCTACTGCCATTCGCGGAACTTTGGAAACCTTGACCTTGACCATCTGCGAGGCTTGCAATGATAGCGTCTCTCTGGAGTTGTCACGTATCTGGAATCAGTTCTTCAAAGAATGCTGAGTTTTCTGTTATAATACCACATGCCCAACCAACGGGACTTCGTTGCTACGAATTGTAGAGTTTGCGCCTATTCCTTTATTGTCTAGTCAAGCCACAGCGCTCAAATTGTTGAAACGTTCTATTATCCAGTTTGCAGTTAGAAGTCTACCATCCTTGAAAAGGCCATCTGGTTGAAGAAAACACCCGATTGAAAGGAAATTGTAATGTGCAATGTATATCTATAAGAAATGAAATAATTGCAATTCCAATGCAGTTGGGCAATTTATTTGGATAAAAACAGCTACACGAGTGTAACAAGTCCGTACGTTGCCGCACAACTTCTAGCTCTGAACAACAAGTTACTCTGCGTGGCACAAACGCATACAGTTCAATGTACGTTCCTGAAGTATAGCGTGCCAGAGTGTGTCCAAATTAATGACCAGGTCACCGACAGTCTGGCCAGAGAACGGGGTCAACATTACGGAGGCATGACTGTTAGAGTCATAACGTGCGTTGTTGCGCATTTTGCTGTTGAAAAATTATTCGATGATGCTGTGATAGAATTGAAATCACAACATATCGTAGAATATCGTCGATGTACCATTGATCCGAGAGTCTGGTACTTAGGAGTTCCAAAGGTGTCCCGCTATTGTAGGAAATTATCCCCAGACAGCTACTCTCCGGTGTGCCAGCCGTGTGCACAGGCACTATCCGTGAACTGGCTGGCCACTCTCCTGATACGCAATGGCTGGTCATCTACGCCAAGTGCAAACCATGACTCGTCATTGAAGACAACACGACGCCACTGGACACTATCTTACGATGATCAGGCCCGCCTCCACTGCAAGCGGTGACAGCGTTACTCTCTCCTCAGTTGTCGGAAATGAAGTATTTTTCACGAATACAGTCCCCGTGCTACTAGTCGTCTGGCAATGAGAATAACAGTATTGAAATAGATTTGAATTTCCGATTAAATTATGAAGAAAATGCATGATTTTTTTTTACGAATTATGATACACCTTAATGGATATTTTATGAAACATTTGAAAGCTCTTTTATACAGTGGCTGTCAAACTTCAACTTCTTTCTCAATAAATCGATAAAATGATACATATTTTTGGGTAATATAGTCCATTTTGAGTGACCTTTTTAGACATTGTCTTCTAAGACGGATTATTACAAACTCATGAAGTGTCAGGTAGTAATATATAAAATAAATATGTCTATATATATTTATTCCCAATTTCTTGAAAAGTATGAAGAAGAATGGACTTCTTAGTTTTCCCTAAAGCAACTTATGAGTTGCGTACAACAGACAGCTTTGTTTCGCATAACTCACCCTTTTTAGACCCATTGTCGCAAATTCAATTTGTGCGTTTATCTTTCACTTGTGTCTGGATCCAGCTTTGGGATCACCCTATTTGCCATATCATTAGGCAGCGCTACAGCGACGGGGACAATTAAAAATAAATTGGAAACATTTTATTTTCTGTTTATAATATTTTGAATAGGACCTATGTTTATTGATAGCCTAACTCATGCAAAAACTTCACTTCTTGTTTATTATATCTTTTTTTTCGGTGAATAGGACCTATTATTATGTATCGTCCAACTGATTCAAACATTTTACTCCCTGTCCATGTTAAATTTTTGGTCGCCACATATATACAAGGTGTCTGTGAGCAGCAATTATTAATTACTGCAATTAATCCTCTGGGTTGTTCATCACTGCAGTTATTCAATGTTTCTAGTATATGAAAATGTGCACATTCTGTGGCCTTCTGTCCACTGGTGTGTATTCAGAGGAGCAAGTAGTCCTTGCAATGCTAATGTGTTTTAGTTTTTAAGTTTTTGGATGAAATGTGACTTTCATCCGAAAACAATTTTTATAATGTAAATTGATGCATTTGTATTAAAGTGAAGAAAAATGCCACAATTTAATATAAATGCGTCAACATACACTGACGGAAAAAAATTCCAACACCACGAAAAAATAGTTGCAGAGGAATGAAATGGCGGCAATACATTTGTATAGGTAACATATTTAATCGATTAAGGTTTCATGATCACAGCTTAATGTAAGCGCGAGAAGAGCCATTTTAAATGTGAAATGCTGGAACAATAATAACAGGTGTAACCGCCAGATAGTTAAATGCAAGCACGCAAACGTTCATGCATTGTGTCGTACAGGTGCTGGATGTCAGTTTGTGGGATGGAGTTAAATGCCGGTTGCACTTGGTCGGTCAATACCGGGACGGTAAATGCTGGTTGATGAAAATGCTGGAGTTGTCGTCCAATGATGTCGCATACGTGCTCGATTGGAGAAAGATCTGGTGATCTAGCAGGCCGCGACAATATGTCGACACGTTGAAAAACACCACCTGGAATGCTGTTCATAAATGGCAGCACAACAGGTTTAATCACCAGACCGACGTACAACTGTGCCGTCAGGGTGCGTGGGATAACCACGAGAGTGCTCCTGCTGTCATAGGAAATTGCTCCCCAGACCATAACTTCAGGTGTAGGTCCAGTGTGTCTCGGCCGCAGACAGGTTGGTTGCAGGCGCTCACCTGGCTTCCTTCTAACCAACACACTGCCATCACTAGCACCCAGGTAGAACCGCCTTTCATCAGAAAACACAACAGATCTCCACTCCGACCTCCAATGAGCTCTAGCTTGACACCACTGACGTCGCAAACGGCAGTGGTTTGGAGCAAGTGGAATGCACGCTACAGGGCTTCTGGTTCGCAGCTGTCTTTCAAGTAACCGATTTGTAACAGTTCGTTGTGTCACTGTGGTGGCAACTGCAGCTCAAATTGCTGCCGCAGACGCAGTAGGATGCGACACGGCCATACGCCGTACACGGCGGTCTTCCCTCTCAGTAGTGCCACGTGGCCGGCCGGAACCCGGTCTTCTTGAGGCAGTACCTTACCTTGACCACCTCTGCCAACAATATTGCACAGTGGCTACATTCCTGCCAAGTCGTTCTGCAATATTGCGGAAAGAAAATCTACCTTCTCGTAACCCTATTACACGACCTCTTTCAAACTCCGTGAGCTGTTGATAATGGCTTCTTCGTCTTCTTAAACGCATTCTTGACTAACATCAACACCCTACGTCGAATCTCAACGATACCTAACAGTCGCGAACGTTACAGCGCGTATTTACATCAAACCTGCTTTGCATGTTCCGAGGGGCGCTACTAGCGCCACACGTATGCGCCGAGGGCGAAATTTGCATAGACGTCATCTTACAGATGTAGCTCACCGCCTACCAACTGTCGTTTATCTAACACAATCCCTTCTTGGTGTTGGGATTTCTTTTTCCGTCAGTGTACATTAGAAAAATTGCCTGAATTCAATAAAATTGAGTATACTTACATTAGAAAAAGATGCGCTAATCTAAAATTTAATTGACATTAAATTTGTTCTGGAGGATTTAAAAAATTAATTTTTTTTTATTGGAGGTTTAACGACAACCGTGAGCAACTCAATGGGCTATAAGCAGTCGCTCGTCTCTAATTTGGGGTTACTGGTTCCAGGGAAGGGAGCAAGCCAGTGCCGTAAGACAAAACAACATCCATGCCTGACCGGGATTCTAACCCTGACCCCTTACGGATGAATGATCAGAGGCCAGCGCCTTTGACCACTGCGCCACCGGGACGGCATTTCCAATTTTCATCGTACCGCTATACCCACGGAAAAACATTGTGTATACGCCCCTGCATCTGGAAAACGAGAATGAGAATGGCCACATGCCTTCGACAGACCACCTGTACTCCAGAAAGTCTCTTCTCTCGAGTTCGAGAGAAGAGACGTTCTGGCCGTAGCATTCTGGGAATTGAACTCTATAAGAGGATATGGGACGCCACCCAAAGTTAAACTCAAACTGATGGATCCCGTCTCCAAGTGGCGAAAGGAGGCCATTCGACGGCGCGCGCGCGAGAGAGAGAGAGAGAGAGAGAGAGAGAGAGAGAGCCTACATATTAAGGAAACAAGCGTTCAAGCATTCGGTGAGGAACAGGTTTGCTCGAGCACGGAAAGAATGTGCGGTAGTTTGGCAGGATAGAAGGTTTTCGAAAGACCAACCGCAGAGCCTGAAGTACAAAGGTAAGCTCACCCAGGAGAGAAGCAAACCTTAAACACGCAGAGTATCATGAGGGCTATAATTGATCCCCTCAAAAGATAAACAAATCCTCATTCCCCGGAATTTTCTTGTTTAATGCACTCTCGCCGACACGTTTATGAGGCGATATACTTTTGACGGATTTTGGGCATGCAAGTTCGTTGCCCTATCGATCTTGGTGTGGTGCATTACTCGAGCATAATTACATATAACGAGTTTTGGAGTATTGTTGGAACATTTGGCAGAGAATGAGGAGTGGTAACCCTCAGGAGCAGCCGGGAAGCCGAAGCTCTTGTAGAACTCTGTCCCTCGTGGAAGGGAGCATTCACTTAGCGGCCTTCAAAACACTTCCATTCATTTGTTGGTGTTTTATTTTACTGTTTATGCGTCCCGAATGCCGCATAAACACACTGTAAAAAAGCGACAATTAACAGACATTTTCGTTCAGAGCTCTTCCTCAGAAACTTGGCTTAAAGACAATGCGGAGTGTTTATATATGCATGTATGTAGATATTAGTAGGTATAATTAAAGTACCAGCATTAAATCAATCCACAGGTAAATAGCAACGCTACCCAGGTTCGTACTATCATATTTGCCTTTCTAGATTGTATTTTAAGGCTTGAAGTGTCTTTTCATTTGTGCACTTTTATACTCTTTTTTCCAATGTGCACGTATAGTTTTGAAGTGTAGTAGAATCTTGATATCAAGCACGTCGCAAGTGTATGTTGTTGACATCAGCGCGCGTAAAAATACTACCGACAGAACAGTTTATTTACACACACTGATTGAACAACTTACACGTGTGCACTCTTATCCGGCACTATACGGAAAAAAGTGGTACTGTGCACAAGAGTCAAATTAAATAACAAGATAGGTTTTAAGTGAACGTTGTTTTTTTTTTTTTGTGTGTGTGTTACAAGAATATTGATTATAAGCACGATATGCTGTTGTGCTTATCATCGGTTAATTATAGAGCTCCGAATAAATATAACATCCCATTAAAATTGTTTACCTAACGAAGATGTGTTTGGTGTTTTTCAGTATTTCTTTTGTAAAATATTGTTTTTAAAATTAATGTTTTGTTTAAATTTCTGAGTCTCTTTGTTTTATTATGTTAAGATTCGTACATTTTGGCACAACGCCGAAACATGTGGTGCAGTTGTGATTGCAAAGAAAATTGTGAAATACTTCAACCTGACTGGTGAAAAGTTACTTGTCCTGAATTTGCATTTTTTTTTATTTATGAAGATTAAAGACAGGCCGATACATGGTAGCACGTTAGCTGTTATTTTAATTTGCGCTTAACACGTTGGTACGTTTGTTAGTTACACTGTGTTTACTGTACATGTGATTTGAAGAGCAAGTCACTAAGTTTCTTTTTTGGTTCTGGCGCCATTTTACTGTTCTCTAAAATGTGGAAGAGGAAGAGATTTTGTTGCTAAAATTCGTAGAGATGAGTCTACGTTTATTTCGTGATGTGAAATCCAAAGTTTGGTTTCCATATCATGATATTCAGATTTACCTAGTGACTGTTAGAGTGGATATATCTCATCGTTTTGGACAATTCAGGAGTAGGTAGTACAGTGTTTTAGAGAATGATGAGCTGTGTTCCCGTATACACGGAAAGTGCTCCCATGATGCTCATATAGCTTTTGCTAGCGTGATGATTGTAGTATATTGTTTCGCCAAAGGATTGTTCTGCCATGAGGACAAATAATCGTCTAGGAAGAAGTCACCACGTCCACTGAGACAGTTAGCGATTGATATCACTGACATAGATAAATAATTTGCATCCTTTAAATGCAAAGTAATGGGGGAAATTCAAAAATTTATTTTTCCGAACATATTCTGGAATATTTATTCCGATGGAATTGTCGTCTATCCTCGGAAAAGTACTTCAAGTTGTTGATTAGCATCATGTGATAAATCTTTCCTGGCATGTAATTCATTGAATTTTAGTTCAATGAATCAGTTGATTTGTTCTGCCAAATGGACACTTTACCATTCACGAGGAAATAAAACTTTTCGTTCATAATAAATGTTTTTCAGTGGTGACACAATTCACATTACTAAACGTTATTTTAAGGGCCGCGTAATAATAAATATTAAACGGATGATTTACACATCTCACTCCAAGTAGCTACGGCATCCGCCGATAGGTCGCAGCACGCTACAAATGACAAGTATATCGCAAGGAGCTGGTCCTAGATGTAAATATCAAGGTTCTTAGGTATCTCTTTAGGTTGAGTCATTTCGTATATAAGCTGTTATTGGCTGGCGAAATAACATCACACAGGAAGCAAAGCAGCGAACAATTTTTTTTTCAGTCATTCTAAAGTCCCGGTGACTTCTTTGCGACAATGTTTATCTTCATACAGTCGAAATGCGAAAACAGGTAATTAGAGAGTGTACTTTATTGATAGGGGAATCTTTCAGTTTGATACACTGCTGGCCACACAAAATGCAACACTGAGAAGGAAGCATCCAATTGGCCTGAAATTCGCTGCATGCGTCACCCGCGAGAGGACATGCAAACGATTAGCATTGCAAGGCATACGCAAATCATGTGCGACCGGCACGCTACAGAGAAGCACTATAAGAAGGGTGCACAGAAAGCAGTAACAGTGTGTTGCGCTGCCGGAACTGTGCGTGGGAAGCTTCCTGATGCCTCGTCGCAGAATACGGCAGTGATCCCAGCAGGTTTCAGAGTTCGACAAAGGACGAATAGTCGCTTATCGCGACAGCGGTTTATCGTACCGAGATATCGGCGCGCATGTGGGACGACATCCAGCAACAGTGAGGCGAGTACCGGATTCGGTGGGTGCAGGAGGGACGGACGGACTGACATGAGCGATTGCCGCAGCCGCGGCCCACCACCGAACGAGAGGATCGGCATGTTGTGCGGCGGGAATTGACGGCTCGTACCGCCACATCACGAACGTTAGCCCAGGAACCAGGGTGTGTTGCGCAACAACCTGTGTCTGCAGGAGCGGGGACTTGTCGTGAACGGTGCCCGTTGCTTTGATTACAATTGACGCTACACCACCGGGGAGTGCGGCGGCAGGGGGCCGTTGAGCGCCGCACCTGAACTACGGAATGGTACGACATTGTCTTCTCCGACGAATCCCGCTTCTGCCTGCAACCCCACGATGGTCGTGATCCGCGTGTGGCGACACCGTGGTGAGAGACTGTATGACGCCGGCTGTATGCATCGCCATACCTGTCCATCGTCCGGCGTTATGGTTTGGGGGCAATTGGATATGACACCCGCCACTCTCTGGTACGCATCAGCTGGTACACTCAACAGCCACCGTTACATCTCCGACGTTTTGGAGCCTGTAGCCCTCCCTTACCTGCAGGACCTGCCCAGCGGCCACGTTTCAACAGGTCCATGTGCTCCCGCACGTGGCACGCATCGTGCCCAATAGACCTTCAAGGCCCACCAGGTGTCACTGCTGCGGTGGCCCGCCTGTTCTTCCGATAAGCTGTTGCCCATCGGACAGTTCTGGTTTCTGATTGGCCCACAGGAAGTGGCCAGCGGCAAGGACCACCCGCGGCTACGCCTGATGAACTGTGGCAACATGTGGAAACAGCCTGCGACCGACCATACCCCAAACCCACATCCAAAGCCTCTTTCGTTCAATGCCTCGACGTGTAGCGGCCGTTGGCTGTGCCAGCCGTGGGGGGCCACACAAACTATTGATGTCTGGGCGTGTTCCGCAAGTTGCACGGGCCTGTAAGCTCAATCGTTTCATCTTTGTATCTGTTGTTATGTGTCCAGTAAATCTGGCTTTGCTATTCTCGTAACCTTTGCTTGGTGTTTGCATTTTTAAATAGCCAGCAAGTGTATTAAGTTGACTTCATGGATCTTGAGACTTATCTTCTGAAGTACCACGCACTCAACTCGCCATAGTTCTCATATAGCCGAAAGGTGTCAGCACGGGGTCCCCACTACAACTCCTCCGTTAGCTTCGGATTAGTACCGCTGTGTTTGTATCGAGAAACTATAAGTTGTTTATCGTTATTTTTCGAATTTCAAGTAGGCGGGTTAAACACGTGGAATTGAAGGTATTTTTGATGAAATTTGAACGGGACAAATATATAAGTAACGTTTTAAACATTAGAAAATAATATATACACTGCAGTGCCAGAAAAACTGGTACACCAGTTTAATACTTGGTAGGTACCCCACGGGAGCGCGGGACTGTAGAAATACAACGGGGCATGTAACCAACTAGCTTAGGTGTTATGCGTTGTAAGCAATGCACACCGTCACTCTCCTTCAGAGCGTATGTGGCGTCCCGACACTTGTGTGGAGGTGCATTGTACAGATTCCTGCTGCTGAGAGGTGTGATCCATGGCTTCATGGGGTTCGCGCCACACACGAATTCTTTTATTTGCCCGATACAGTTGAAACTCGATTCGTCATACCAGACTACTTATTTCCAGTCATCAATTGTCCAGTAGCAGCGGTGTTGCTGTGTCCAACGAGACGCGTAGCTCTGTGTCGTGCACCAATCAAGGAGACTAGAGTTGGGCGTCGGCTCCCTTAAAGCCCATATCGTGCAAGGTACGTTAGCACAAGTTTGGACGCTGATGCTTGTTGATGCTCCAGCATTGAATTCCGATGATACCTGCGTGAAGTGTTTCACGTTTATCGCGTGAAACGATTCTTGACAGCCAACGATGGTCACGTTCACCCAATGTCTTTTTTACGACCACACTTGGATATCGATGGTTGGAGGTTTTTCAGGAATTCTTGTAGTCACGGTGCAACCTTTGCAATGACGTTCTCAGCAGTACTAGGTGAGCTCTGTCGTTGGTTCAAGAGGTGTCTGGTCAAGTTCTCTACCATGCGATGACCAGCGTGTTTAGAGGGTTCAAGTGTTAGTGTCAGTTGAAACGTGGTGTGTGCATCGGGGCATCAGTGAAGCATCAATGGAAACAAACACATGCCTTATGCACGTGAGCGAGAGGAAAAGCAATGGTGGTGGTGTTGATGGGCAACAAATTTTCGTTGTGAGAGAGAGAGGTCGTGCTCGAGCGTGAATAAATCTGTGAAGCGCTTTCTCTTCCAATTTCCTACAGTGGTTGTTTATTCAGGAAGAAATATCGTAGGTAACAACGTGCATGAAGTGTGCCATTACGCAACCCAGCAAGTTACCGGGAGTAAACTGCTTTGGCTGTCGTCATGAATCTCTGTTTCGGATATTGTGTTTCATCGGGATTACGTATGTAATTTTTCGAGAGGATGTAGTAGGCTGAAACACGGAATTAAATTTATAGGAGCATTAAATTTAATTGTCTGCCTACAGCAATACACTAGTAAGGGTCCGAGTGCTCGTTCGTAACCGAAGGTCACAGCACTACAAGTTCGTTCCCGAGGAGGGTGCAGGTGTACTGAAGGTAATCGGAAGTCACGTCGCAAACGAACTTCAAATAACTTTGTTATGGGATCCCTTTGCGAAGTTTGAGTTTTTGCTGGATCTTAAGTGAACTTATTCAAGAAAATTAAGTTGAGGAAGTGCATAAAGGTCAAGCAAAACCCAATAGAAAAGAAAATTCTAAGAAAGCATGCCCAGCCAATCCCAATCGTCAAGGTAATTTTTGGGAAAGCTGAAGGCGAACGTGAGATTTCCGTAATAAGTTTTGTTGAGCACACTAACAGCCGAGTACCAAACCTTACTAATCAAGTCATACAAAACCCAAGAGACAGCCAGTCAATGCAAAATCAGATGAAAATATTTTGAAAAGTGCCCTTGCGCTAATATTTTTTCAACTACACGGATTCCACTGACAAACTCAAAATAAATTGACAACCGAGCACCTACAACCTTACCTGGATAATATGAAAAACATGCAAGCAAACAAAAGACACTGCAAAAATATAAGAAAACCATATTGAAAAAAAAATGCATCACAAATGAAAGAAATAAGCATTTGTTAATTTATTTATAAAATACCGAAAACTGAAAAAAACGAGATTTCCCCAAACAAGACAAAACCGACCCTCACAAGTTCACCTAATCAAAACTCCAGCAATTCATAAACAAAACAAAAAATATACAGGCAACCCACACCGGGATACAAAAACTTTTTAAATATTTTATTTTGCCGCCCAAGACGCATTGCAGAAACAGCACTGAGAAGTTGTTACGCTATGTGCAAGACATCCCTGATGTAGCTACTGATTAATAGAACGTGGTTAACTTGAAAAGAAGTGAGTTCAAACTGCTAGTTCATGCTATGTACAGCCAGGAGTAGCATAATTACCAGCATAGCTGCAGAATTTTAATAGTAGTAGAATAAGAGATACACAAAAAGAAATGCCTACACTCCAATACAAATGTCCTCAAGGTCTCGCGATTAGCCATGGATGTTGTTTTTGACTTACGGCCCTGGCTCTCTCTCCTTCCTACCCTGGAACCAGTGACGCTAAATTAAGGACGAGAGACTGTTTATAGCTCATTGAGTTGCTCACGTTGGTCGTTAAACCTCCAATCAAAACAAAATGTTGAAAAATTAATACTTTTTTTCTTAGCCGGAGGCAATTGATTTTTAATGTTAGAAATCATAAAAGCGGAATTGGATTTTTACTACTCTCTTTCAGCTTATAACATGTCTGTTGAGTGGTCACTAATTGTCTTTAAAAAAGCAAAAGGACTGGAAGTACCATAAAATGCATCCAATCCAGTTTGGTGGTTAAATAGATTCGAAATGTTGATTCTGTGTGTTTTCAAGTGGATTACTTTACTTCTGTGCAAATTAGTAATGGCTCAGTCAATCTGCCATCTAGTGTTTATTGAAATTGCTACATTGAGTGTTGTACTATTTACAGCAAGTAATGTACTTTCGCTCTACTAGGATGTATCTTGAGTGGTGAACAACTTTTAAAGTGATGGCACATCGGTATTCATGGCAAAGAAGAACATTTTCTGTATTAGTAAGTATCTAATAAGTTCTACCAACAAACATTTTCTGTATTAGGGAAACCAACAAAAATTTTATTTGGTTGGAAGAAAATAAATTATTTCATAGTTGTAGCATTATTTCCAACAAGATTCCCCAACATTACACGTTTAGAACTAGCGCTTCCATACTGAGATGTTAATACAAAATCGTATGAAGTGATCGCGTTTAGTCAAATAATAAGGGAAAGATCGTTTAAAAAAACAAGGTCATCTACTTTCTCGGTTCTCGACAACCGGCTGCTGTCCACAAATCTCATTAGATTCCTATTAGGGTACAAGCAGCAGGTGACCTCATGAACATCATTAATACGTTTATACTTTCATAATGTCTTCCTTTGAATACAAAATTCCGGATAAAGACCTATCCATTGCAGGTATCCCTAAATTTATAGCTCATTGAGTTATAAATAAAAGATGGTATGGATATAAAAAATAATATGACTATACTATTATTCCGAATTTATTGTCGTACAATATAAATAAAAGTTTCGGAGCTTTCGCACTTCAACCAGATGGGTTATCAAAGAAGGTACGCAGCAAAAGCACACATCTTGGAAACTTTAGTTTCTTTTTAAGCCAATAAGTTTGGATTACTGGTATATTTATCCTATTTTGAGTATAGTTGGTGTACACTTCCTAGATATTAAAGAGTCATGCGTACTTAAAGTTAACCTGCAAAACGCTGTACGTTTCAAAAATGTTATGTTAAATCAATTAATAGCAAGTAGAGTGCAAATGATAATTAGAGGGTTAAAAACGTATTACATCAGATAAAAGATTTTCACGGGACTCAGTTACTGATAATTAATTTTTTCCCGGCAGGCGTGAATCATTTACTTTGCACAAACTAAACTTCAAGAAGCGAACATTTATGTCTCATTTCGAAACGTTATTCCTATGCAGAGGGACCACCACTAAAATATGTTAATTGTGTACTAACATGCTTCAGTTTCCGTTGCAATATTCGTTTGTTTTTCTTCTGAAGGATTCTTTAATTCAAAGAGTTTCAGCTAAGGTCGTTCTCTGTGAACTCTCGGTAGGGAAAACCGGACCATCCACTGTTTGAAATTAACGAAAAATTTTAATACGAATGTCAGCACTAAACATCATAGAAACGTAAAAAAGAAGGCACACAGACATTTTAGAATGATACACTGTACTTTAGAACTTGATAAATTACTTACCATTTTAACAGGAAAAACTGCAGCAAGTAAAAATAAAACATTTTTTTGAAGAATAAGCCAATTTCTGAAAGATTTGTTACACCAATAATACCTTCTTAAATTAATTCCCTACTTAGATCTGTTTTTAACAAATACCCTTCAACGGGTCTAGGGGATTACAATTGGAACATATTTATTAAGCGTGTTTTTTTTTTCTGAGATATTATAACTTAAGTAAAATTTTCAATCATGCAATACCTCATTGTTCTGTTTGTGTGCCTACATTTAAAAAGGAAGTCAGGAAAATGACGTTTTTCAGTTTGATCCACTTATTCTTTAAACATAGCTTGTCACCTGAAAATATCAGGAATTCCCTTTTTCTTATGATAGGTATCTTTATGTGGATGAGC